>CM076575.1:1833869704-1833936854 GCA_034641835.2 Pinus albicaulis | reverse complement strand
AAACTGCAGCTCCAGAAGCCCGGGTTTCTGCAGAGTTGTCTTTGTCAGATTTCTGTGTCATATTTGTGTTTAATTTTTAAGTTATTTAAGATGGATTTATGTTAAAATGATATTTTCATTAGTTTTAAGCATGAATTTATGCTTAAAGGATTTTATCATTAAAAAGAAGTAATAATAAATTTTTAAAGGTATGGAAGCATGGTTTGAAAAATAATAATTTAAAAAAGTTGAATTTTTCATTTGTAATGAACTGAGGGGGTTGGGAAAAATTGTCCACAAAAATAATTAAAAAGAGTTGAATCTTCATTTGTAATGGACTTATGGAGTTTTAAGAATCTTTTAATTAGTTAAAATATTTATTAAAATATATATTAAAGAATTATTTTTATTTTAATGGTAGATCTCAAAATATTCTAAATATAAATAATAGTTTCTATTAAAAATTAGTAATAGTTGGCAGTTTTCTTTGTAAATAGTTTCATACAAATAAATTAATGGAATTTTGAGAATATTCTAATCACATAAAATATAAATATATAAATAAATTATCTTTATTTTATTTTAATTGTAGATTCCAAAATATTCCAAATGTAAATTACAATGTAATGTGATCTAGTTTTTTTTGCATATGGTTTCAAACCTCCAAAATAATGTGTAAGAATTTAACTAAGTAGGTTGCATTTGCTGGTCTTAAGTGGTGTGGAAAGAATTGTCAATTGTGTTAAGAGGAACTATCTTCCTCCCCACATTAAATGTGGAAACATCTCCCCAGATGAGGAGGACCTAATTTTTCGGTTGCAACTCTTTTTTGGCAACTAGTATGTGCAGAATGGTTAAATATGTTTCAAATTTATTTATTTATTTATTTTTATTTTTATTTTTAATTTTGATTTCTTGTATGAAAATAATAATAATAATAATAATAATAATTTGTGAAAGTATTTCGGTTTGAGGGGTTTGATGAATAATCTGTTTTCTTAATTGTATGTATTCAAGTTCCCAGAAATATATTGTAATTGGACCCTATTTGTAGTATTGTTTTCAACCAGAAAAAAAAACCAGATGTTTACATAAACAATATTGTCATAATATATGCAAATCTCTTATGTCCTATATCAAGACATTCACAGCCATCATTTAAAAATAAAAAACCCAATAGATTATGTTTGTCATATTGTTCATAAATAAAAAAATTCCAACTATACCAAAACATATAACATGTATATCACTCTTCCTGTCTATTAACAAAATTATTCCTTCATCCCCCTATCCCCCGTTTGAAACATAAATACAAAATATTTTATGCTCTCTCATAATGCATCTTAAAAGAGAGTCTGGCTATGCAACATTTATTTTTGAAATAGTTTGATATATGAGATCAGTTGGTATCTGAGATGTTTGTGTATGTACAAGGACCTACCTTTGCTCACCTATATATATATATATATATATATATATATATATATATATATATATATATATATATATATATATGTATGAGATGTTTATTTACAGGACAAAGCCCTGTCTTTGTGCAACCATTTGAGCCATTTGACTGGGGTAGAATATGTAAATATTAGTAACCATTAATCCTACTAACTATAAATGTAATATAACATCTATACTATAGTATATATAACGATGAAATCAAGAACCACTGTAATAATCTTCTGAGCAGCACGTTGGCTTTGAAGGAATCTCAACCCAAGAAAGGAAATCTCAAGGAAAGTTCACAATCTGCTCCTCTGCTAAAAAAAAATCATGGGTTCAAACCCACCCGGTCTAGATAAAAAGAGCAGTGAGGCACTCGCCAAAGGGCTGCAAAGGTGATGGCAGTAATGAAGGCCTCATATTGTTCAGGAAACTAGGGATTCCTCCAGGTCATGGTATGACCTAGTTCTGGATGATTTGGATAAACTCATTGAGCCAAAAGGTCGAAACTCTAGTCGTTTAGCGGACACGGCTACTGTAGCAGAGAGTTTATTGTCTCCCACTGTAATTTTCTCTATTCTGCATGGGACTATTCATTAATTGATTTGGTACAGAAGAGTTCTTCTGCACATGGCGGTTGACATTGGCCGCACATACGATTGAGTTTTAATCTCACTAAAGCAACATGCAACTGCTGGCCGGTTTTACAATCGTTGGTTAAGGAATGGAAGAATTTTATAACATACAAGAAGTCGACTGTATTTCTGAAATCGATTACTTTACCATGAGATCAAAAGCTTAGAGCAACTAAGTTTTTTTTGAAGTAAGAAAAATACTCCTGGTTTATATAATGTATCAGGGCATGTCACTTTTAGTCTATCAAGTATTTACAAAATTTCTAATATACAGTATCATTTGTTAATACAAATCCCAAAACTGGTTCTTTAAGTGGATCTTAAACCTTTTCATTTGAAAGACAGAGTTCTCCTTTCAATTTTATTTCCAAAAAGAAACAAAAACTGTCAAAAAACTTCAGTTTTTCTATCCCTGCATAGTCCAATTCAATGTGAATTTTGCTTTCTTATAGAGTTATTTCCTCCCTGTTCCTGAAAGAAACATGCTTCATGAGTCTTAGATAAAATTTACCTTACTTTCTGCACCAAGTCCAAGAGAGTTATATAACTCATAGTGCATTTCACCATATCTACCATTCAATCCTCTTTTGGATATTCTGTTGGTTTCATTGTTTTTTTCTCTGTATACATGACAGAAAGTTATAGAGGTGAAAGTCTACTTCAATGCATGTATCCACTCCAGCCAATGTGCAAGATTACCTGAATATAATTGAGTTCCCTTATTCATGTGTTCAATAATGACTTTGGAATCTCCAAAAACCCAAAGCTCCTCCAGATAGAGTTGGTTGGCAAACCATAACAATTCCCATAGTGCTAGAAGTTCATCCTGCATATTAGTACCTCTTCCCCCATTCCAATATATTTTGTAATGACACTTCGGAGAGATCATGAGCCAGGCACCACACCCACAGCTCAGACTTTGTGAAGCGCCATAAAAAAAACCAGCTGGATAGTGTATTTCAAAGGGCCTTAATCTCTTCGATGCATCACATGGAGTCTTATGCTTTAACTTTATTTTTTCCATTAAGCTATAGATCTCAACACATATATTATAAGGTGTGCATGGCTTCCCTTCAAAAATCTTCCTATTCCTTCCACACCATATATGCCAATGAAATAAAAAGGGAATGGCTCTTAATTTTTTCCCCTTCCGAAACCACCACCTAATATAGTCCACAGTGGAGCTATACTGTGGGGTCGGTAGCTTAAGAAAGGAGCATAGAATATTGAGGGTCTCTTGTGCAAATAAACAGCTATAGAATAGGTGATTATTATCTTCCTCCTGTTCCCCACATAAGATGCATATACCTGGGCCCTGCCACCCTTTCATTTGTAAGTTTCTGCAGGTCAGATTTTTGTTCTTCCAAACAAGCCATATGAAAATAACCATTTTTACCTATACCTTGACTTTCCACATGATCTTGAACCAACAGTCAGGTTCGTGCCCCAAATTTTTATTCATCAGCGTTATATAGGCCTCCTTTGTATTAATCTTCTTCTCCATGGATGTCTCTCCCCAAGTAATTATGTCTCCCTCGGCACCCTTTCTCAATCCCAAACATTTTATAGAGGTTATATAAGTTTCCCATTCCTCCTTTCTATTTTCTTCTAGTCCTAGCTCCTTATGTGTCATCCACCTCGAGGCATCATTTTCCCATTTCTTTATTATCTGGATCATGTAAAAAATACCTCTTCGATTCATTTGTTCAATGGACTCTCTGTTAAGATTTATGGTCCGACCAAGACCAGGTAGCTGTTGGCTACCAATCTGAATCTTGTTTCCGCTTCCAAAGAACCATTTTAGGTTCTCTGAAAATATAGGCCAGCACCTACTAAAACCTTTCCAAATATTTGATCTTACCTTAACTTCATCCCATCCTGAGATGAGGATTTCCTCAGTCTCCTTCTGTCCAAGGTATTTTTGTCTTATGATGTCTTTCCATAAACCTTTTGTGGTTAAACATCTCCAGATAGATTTAAAGATGAGGGACATTCCAAATGTTTCAAGATCCAAAATACCCCATCTACGCTTCTCTTTTGGCTTTGTGATACACTCCAGGTGAGCCAGATGAATGGTTTTAATCTCCTTTCCCTCATTCCAGATTAATCTAGCAATCAATTTTTTAATCTCAGTCAATGTCTTGTTTGGAATTAAATAGAGATGGGCCCAATATACTATGTACTGCTGTAAAAATGCCAGTGTCAATATAAGTCTTCCCCCCCTCGATAACCATCTAGAAGACCAGTTGTATATCTTTCCCTGGAATTTGATGGTTAACCATTTCCAATCTTCCGCCGTATATTTTTTCGGTTTCATCCGGAAGCCCAATTAAGTCAAGCCCTCTCTGAGTGGTGCAATGTTAAAATTGAAATAGGCCCCCAATTATTTAACATCCTCTACATCACCATCAACGTAGAAAATACATGATTTCCCTATACTTACCAGCATTCTGGATGCTTTGCAAAAATCGTTTAGAATGTTTTTGAGCACCACACAGCTGCTTCTCTACATAGAGCCAAAGATCATAACATCGTCAACAAATAGATGTGTGAGACATTCTTCCACAGGTAGGCTTCCACACCCTTGAAACTCCCCAAGCCCTTCACACGTTTAATCTTAATACTTAATGCATCCATAATCAAAATAAAAAGGAGGGGAGATATCGCACAACCCTGTCTCAACCCTCGTCCCGGATTAAAAAAAACTTGACACAGTACCATTGATGATGACATCCATTGATGTGTGGATAATGCATCCCATAATCCATGTCGCCACCTCCCTATCAAGGCCAATTTTAAATAGAACGAATCTTAAGAAGTTCCATTCAACTCTGTCATAGGCCTTCTTTAAATCAATTTTCATAACAACACCATTCAACTTCTTCGCCTGCATGGTGCGTACCACTTCTTGGGTGATAGCCACTACATCGTGGATACTTCTATCCTTTAGAAACCCAACCTGTTTAGATGTGATGTGCTTTGACAAGACCCCCTTCATTCTCTCCGGTATAATTTTTGGGTTAATCATGTATAGAGTATTGCATAAGGATATTGTTCTGTAGTCATCAAATGTAATATTTCCTTTCTTTGGAATCAAAGAAAGAAAAGTCAAGTTGATTGCCCCATGGATCCTCCCAGTTTTCCTGACCTCTTCCACCATCTCTGTAATTTCTGAAATAAATTCCCCATAAAAGTGGAGAAAGAAGTCTGGGGTCCATCCATCAGGATCTGGACTCTTATCCACTGCAAATGACTTTAGCACGTGCTTGATTTCCTCTGAGCTAACCTTCTTTTACATATTTGACAGGTCCTCCTCTGCGAACATAATAGGATATTCCTCAATAACGTCCATCTGCATAGCTATATCTGAGACCTCTTGTTTCTCATATAGTTTCCTGAAAAAATCTACTGCAGCCCTTTTTATGCTTTCCGTTGTACAGATAGATTCTCCATTTACCTCAATTTTCCATATTGCATTGGCACTCCTTCTTCCAGAAGCAATGTTATGGAAAAATTTTGTGTTTTTGTCACCGCTTTGGAGCCATGTGGCTCTGCTCTTAAGTCGCCAGGACTGCTCTTCAATGAGTAGGTGAGACCTATATTCCTCTTCTAAGGACTTTAATTTCTCCCAATAGTCTGTTGATTGTCTACCCTCCTCCACTTCCTTTAAAATCATTGACCTCTTCATCCTAGTTGCTCTGATCCTATCCTTCATTTTTGCTTTCTGGCCCTTTTCCTAACGCCTCACCACTTTCTTCAAACCCCTCATAATGTTTGATAAATAGGTCATGGTAGATATGCCTTCCATCCTCTTATGTTCTTTCAAATAATCCTTGATCAAAACATTAAAAGATTCGTTTTCCAACCAAGTTCTATTAAATTTGAATGGATTTCCTTCTTTCTTATCTTTAAACTCCCATATGAAAGAGATTGACCTGTGGTTCGATACAATGAAGTCCTCTGCTTGTGCCATAGTCTTTTCCATTTTAGTTCTTAGGTCATTATTTATGACTATCCTATCAATCATTTTCCCAATAAAATCTCTCCCTTTTCTTCCATTTAACCACGTTGGGCTATTTTCTGTGAAAGGAAAGTCACTTAAACCAGCATTCGAAAAAGTCTCTTTCATGACATCCACCAGAGTATCAGTTCTACCCTTCTCCCCTCATATTTCATAATCATAAAGGGTACAGTTGAAATTGCTTGCAATGAGAATATTTTGGAGAAAGAGGATACCATTTTTCTCCATCCTCTTCCAGAAAGCTAATTTGTCTAAATAAGGTGCATAAACATTTATAAGATGAATCCTATGTGGAAAGCCCCGGAAATAGCCTGTAAGGAGGATTCATCCAAAGAAACTAAAAGCTCTCATGGATGCCCATCTAGATCCTATAAAGCCACTAGCCCTCCAGAGCAACCCTCAACACTTTTTTCAACCATATGTCACTCTAGTAGCATTGCACGAAAGTATGAAATAGAATAGTCAGCAGGCTTCATAGTCTCCTGGATAAAAATAATAGAAGGCTTGCATAAAAATAAAATAAATTTAACAGACAAATACTTGTCCCGACCCCCCAGGCCCCGTAGATTTAAGGAAACAAGCTTCATAATGGATCCATAGTCGCAGGGGTCAATGCTCTAAGGACCTGACTAATAGCTTGGGATACTGGTACATCCCTATAGTTACCATCCGGAATAATGTCATGTATGGCAGAGATGTGTGCCAACTTTTTTTTCTCTTAGGCCTGTCATTTCCCCTTCTAATCGTAACATTTGATCTCGAGGATGGACTGATTACGATAGTATGAGATGACGGCCTGCCTGTGTCAACCAACAAAGGTTCCAGAATAAACTCTTGTCTCGACATCAGCAGTTCGAGATCACTCCCAATGGAGTCTCTCGGGGATAATGAGGCCTCAGTAACCGCAGGTGGGGAAATAGGAACAGGTGACAGAGTGTCAGACTAGGGGAAAATCATCGCATTCGCAATGATGGGAGACAACTGAGAGGGAAAATCCCCAATGACAGTCGAGGGATGTTCTAGAATTTTATACAAGTTTTGAGTCCCACACCTGACCTAGTTAGGTCTCTTACCCAAAGGGATAAAAGGTGTGGAACCCCCCTGTTTACTCCCCAACCCCGAGGAAAAGGGAGAGGAAGACAAAGAAACCCCAATTGCATCAGTCAGAACCAAATATGAATTATTATTTCCACAGTCAACAAAAATTGAGGGACTGTGTACTATGGAAAATTTTAGCAGCTAATATTCGCAGGTGGACTAATATTCCACACTTTTTCCAAAAAAAGATTCGCCAATTTCCATTTTTCTAAAAATGAATTCGCCCAGTTTTTATAGTATAAATTTATTTTACCTTAAAAATCGCCAATATTATATATTGTATAATATAAAATAATTATAAATATACATTTTTTTACAAAATTATCATCAAACATTTTAAATTCTAGATATTAGGGACCAGTAAGATTCGCCAAGGTTTCTAAACTTTAAGATAAACTTCCATCCTTAAATTTTTCCTTGCTATGTACAGGAAACATACCCGTTTGCATCGCAATACCACCAGCCGAAGACTTATCAGGATGGCTATATCTCGATACTGAAAGTTCCTTCTTCATGTCGTTCGATGTCCTCATCCCCTTTGCATGTTCCCGCCAATAGGAACATTTCTTCATCAAATGACCAGTCGCATGACATAGATGACATCTAAATGGTATCCACCAATAATCAATGGCTTTTATTTAAATCACCCCATCCTAGGCAAGGTCGATTTGTGCCGGCAACCCTCCAGCAAACGGGGCCTCCACCAGAACCCATGCAACCTGTTTGTCAAATGTCTCGAAACATTTTGGATCCACGTACCGGCACTTGCCTATGCTATCACCTATCGCCTTCGGAATCTTCATGCTCCAGAATTGCAGTGGGAGCCCATATAACTTAACCCACATCATATGATTTACAGGCGCATTCAACCTAGGATGAAAACCAACATCCCATCTATGCAACACCAGGAAACATCGTCCACTAACCCAAGTTCTGCCCAGCACTTCTGCAACGTCATCGTCTTTAATGAGGTGGAAGCAGTATCACCCTTGCTCCAATTTGCTAACTCTCGACTTATACCCCAGGATCTTCTCCCAGACTCCTAGCAACCACTCCATTAAATAAACCTTCCTGTGACTTTCGAATTTCCACCTCCCAACCAATGCTTTGTTTGTTAAACTTTCGATGCATTCCCACATGACATTGCATCCAAAGCTATGCAAACGACAATCTTCACCCTGTCGAAAAGGCTTTTTTGCACCACCCTGGTTAATCTTTGATGTAGACTAATTCAATGTTTTTCGACCCTTTTATGGTGTAGGAATTTGGACCAGAGGTTCATTGCACAAATTTGCACAAGGAGAAACAGATAGAAGAGGATCCGCTGTATTACAATTCCGCTCTAACTCACCACCTTCCGCCACCCCGATAGCACGTAGAAAGGACGCATCGGTTATGTCCTTGTCACACTTGGCAATAAATGACTCTAATTCCCCCATCTCTAAAGCTACAATGAATTAAGTCACGATATCTTCTTCCCATGAGTCTATGTCAGATTTCATTTACTCCCGATCGATGTTGAATCATCCTAGGTGCGATTTCCCAAACAACCATCGATAACTCAAATAAAGGATGTTTATTCTAATCGCCACTTATGCATCAAGCGTCGTCCTCTATCCGGTGAAAGGATAGAAACCCACAATTACTGTTGAGGATATAAAGTAAAAACCAATTGCCTCGGCCAGGAAATTAAACCTCAGATGTATAAAGTTCACTTCCTTCTCATCATGGGACAGTCCACTATCCTCGAGGTGATAATGAAATAGCCGTAGCGCTGGAGAGTTCAGAGCTCGCCCCCACCGGGAAATTTGAAATTTCTGGGGCTACCCCATCCGTAAAGATACACTCCGCCAGAAAAACCAGTAGGTTTAGAAAAACCCCACCTCCATAGCTGAGAGAAGCAGTTATTCTCTCACCCACTCAGTCAAAGCCATGGTGACTCGAAGGCGTAAACCGCAAAACACCATATATCATCATCCTCATCGACCAATATTGCCCATTTTATTTTGAGGAGAGCCAACTTCTAGGATATTGGTATAGAGATTCATACGCATCAGGGGAACAACAGAAACAAAATCTACAAAAGCTCACAACCTTTAAAAAACACTCCAGAAAATGGTTCACTAAACCACACACTAAACTACCCAAGGTGTATCGTCCACCTTCAACTTGATTAGATTTGTATGGAAGCTCATTCTGACTTACCTAAGCATAAGGTCGTCTTTGGCTGCAAAGAGAGTCGAAGAATAAGCAACATGACTTTTCTACATCCACTCAAATCAACACGATCTTCTTCTTCCTCTCTCCTCTTTTCTAAAATCCTCTGGAACTTGCACCCTTCCTCAACGCATTCTCCTCTAGTGCACCTTCCTCAGCGCCAGTGATTAAGAACTATGGAAGAGTGACATTCAACTGGAACAGGCTCAGAACCACATTCAATATTCGTAGTCAAACATGTGGAGCTGAGCTCCTAGAGCAACTAAGTTATATACTGATTGATAAAGCTAAGTATTATGTAATTACAATTAATCATATCAATTATAATAATAAAAATGATTTATATTATGAAGTATTATGTAATTGCAATTATTCATATCAATTATAATAAAAAAATATTAGAAATAAATAAAAATTATAATAAATTATTGAGAAAAATAATTTGAAAAAATAAAAAATATTTAAAAAATATAATTAAAAATTAAAATATTATAGCATTAAAAATAAATAAATAAAAAATTTCAGTTTTGTTCACACAACCCAACGACCCAGCCACGTTGGGCTTGGCAAGTTGATTCCCAAGGCAGCTAGGTTGGGCAGTCGTGGCAGTGGGTCGTCAGTTGCCATGGTCGCCTAGACTAGCGGTCGAGCGACCCTTGGATGGCAGGTTGATTCTCAGAATCTCATTGCCATGGCCGCCTAGCCCAACAGCCAAGCGACCCTGGGCTGGTACATGATTCTCGGGATCGAACTGCGAGAACAGGGTCATTTGGTCGCTATGTTGGACGACTAATTCTCAGAATCAACTTGCCAAACCAAGGTCGATGGGTTGGGCGACCATGGCAGTTGGTGGAAATTGACAACCAGCTGCCACAGTCGCCCAACCCAACAGTTTTGGGCTTGGAAAACTGATTTCGAGAATTAATCTGCCAAGCCCAGGGCTGCTAGGTCGTTGGGCTAGGCAGGGGGAGCTGAATTTTACTTTATTTTAATTTTATAACTGTCTTTATTTTTCATTTTTTTAATTATGTTTTTTCATATGTTTTTTATTTTTTATTTTTTTTTAATTATGTAGAATTATTTCGGTAATAATCACATTCAAATGAACATTGTTGACCAATGTGGTTCATCATCATGACTAGGTGAGAGATCTGATCTGGACTTTGAGTTTAAATAGATGCAAAAATGGCTAAACTAGCCGTTAGGATAATGGCTAGTTTGACTTTGAAATTTAATAACGGCTAGTTCTAATTTAATTTAATTTAATAATTTAATAATATATATATATATATATATATATATATATATATATATATATATATATATATATATATATATATATATATATATATATATATATATGTATATATATATATTATTTAATTTATTTAATTAATTATTATTATTATTATTATTATTGATGATGATGATGATGATGATTAACGTCCACTGAGACCAATCTTTGGTTTGTCAGACCTAAAAAAAATGAATTATTTAGTTTGATTTAAGATTTTATTCCTATGCTCAAAAATCTTGGAGAGAAGTCTCCCAAGCTCACTATAATTTTGACATCTTAAAAGGCTAGGAAGGTCAGTATTGCAACAAAGATTATGAAATTGAGATCTAATGTGGTTGTACGTGGGGCACTCTAAGAGGAAGTGATTTTCATCCTCGATGTTAATATTCTCATAGAGATGGAAGATCCTTTCCATCCATGGTGTTTTAAGAACTGTCCAATGACTTGTTTCACTATGGAGCTCATGAGATTTTGTTCTAATCTTGGCTATATTAATTTTCTTCTTTGAGCTAGTTAGAACAAAGAGATACTTTTGATCTTCTAGGGTGGGGTTGATGAACTCCTTATAATATCTTAATTTTATTTTAGCTGCTAGATCTTTCTCACACTACATTTTTTCTTTGAACTTAGAAGTAATAGTTTTTATAATGTTATTGATGTTTTGCAAAGAAACATTCTCGTCGATCTCCCAATGGTTTAACCAGGCCCTGGTGTCTTTATACCAACCACGTTTCAGCCTTAGGTGGTTTTGGCTAGAATTTAAGGCTAGCTTAGGAAGTCTATGGTCTCCTATGCTATTGAGCTTGTGCTTGTACAACAGAAGCTTAGTCATAGCTAGGCTCTCGATAGGGGCAAGACCCACTTCTATAAGGAGAATAGGATAGGGTGTATTGCTTTTAATTTTTAGGTTATACATTATAAAACGCTTCTGGATTTTCTCAATCTTTCTCTAGGATTCTCTAGAGATGCTGAAACCCCAAACCTCACATCCATATAAGATAACAGGAGTGACTAAATTTTCAAAGAGGAACTTCTTCCTATCCCACATTACGAGTTTTTCCATTTTACAATTATTTTCAAGACGAAAATAAGCTTTCCACCCCTCATTAATCCTTTTTCTCAACGCTATAGTTCCAGTTGAGCTTGCAATGAATAACAATTCCTAGGTACTTGTAAGAAGACACTTCCTCCAAGTTACTATTGTCATACATAAAATTAGTGTAATTGTCCTTCTTGGATTTGGTAATCATAACTTTTTTTTTGTCAGTGTTAATAGTCATACCCATGGCAGAGCAGAAATCCTTAGGAATTCGAAGTTGCTTATCAAGATCAGATGGGCACCTTGCGAGAAGAACAATATCGTTAGCATAGAGAAGAAGGATGATGACTATCCCAGCTAAGATCGTGCCAACACAACCTGCTTCCTCTAAACAACCTTCTAACTTGTCGATGTAAATGCAAAATAGGGTAAGGGAGAGGGGGAAACCTTGTTTAACTCCAATATTACACTTAATATCTTTCGACCACCCCTCATTGCTCTTTAACTTGGCAATTACATTCTCTTATAAACTTATAACATCTACTATTAGCTCGAAAGGAACATTTATCTCTTCTAATATATTCCATAGGTTGTTTCTAGGAACCCTATCGAAAGCCTTTCTAAAGTCCACAAAGCAACAAAAGAGATTGGATTTATCATTGCGTCATTCCTCCACAATGATCCTAAGCATAACGATGTGGTCTATTGTTGAGTGCTGCCTTCTAATACTTGCTTGGCCTTTAGCCCACTTACCTTCACTTTCAAGCCATATGCTCAACTTCTTTTCCAAAATAATACCATATAACTTGGCTAAGAGAGGGCTGATCATAATTTTCCGATAATTAGAGGGGTTATTTTTATCCCCACTTTTAAAAATAGGGATAATGAGGCTCTGAGTCCATGGTTTAGGGAACCCTATATTAACCGCTTGATTGAAAAGCTTGTGGATGTGGGGGATGAGGACAGGACCTCCAATTTTTAAGATTTTCGCCTGGTAACCTTCAATGTCTTTAGCTTTCCCATTTGCCAAGCGTTTAACCCCAAAATCAATGTCTTCTAAAGAGAAATATTCTTTCTTTGTGAGCCGGGTTTCAAAGTTATCCTTGAAATTCGGAGATTCATAAAGCTTTTTAAGATAGGAATTCCAGTCGTGTAAAGAAATTTTATTATTATCTTTAGTTTTCCTAGTTAGAATATGCATCCAGAATTTCTTAGGAGCCACCTTAGAGAGGTGTAAGAGATTCTATTGTCTTTTACGAATATATTGCCTTTTTTTCATTTTAGTTAGGGCTTTGTATATTTTTATCTTGTCAATTTTAGGAGATTCATCAACAACTTCCTTAATTTCTCTCCTCGCACTTTTACAATATTTGTCATACCATGGGTTGTTTTTGCTATTTCTTTTATTACTTGAAACTTTAATTGAGAACTTGTTGTTTTGCAAAACTATGATAGAGGTCGTCTATGTTGTCTATACTAGATAAAGGAAGAAAATTATTTTTTAATTCATTTAGAAAGAGATCGTTTTTATTTTCTATCAAAGATTAAGTTCTTTTGGCTATAAGGATTATCTTCTATGGGATCTCTATGCATGACAAATTGAGAGTTATAAGTAAAGGCCTATGATTAGATTCATGCTCGTGGTCATCTAAGATGTCAAAATTTAGTATTTCGTTGTATAAAGGGAGATCGGAAATACCATAGTCTACCACGCTGCTACCAAGCCCATGGATGCAGGTCATCTGGTTAGAATTGGGCCACTTCTTTAGACCGTTGCAAATTATGAGATCCTAAGCACTATAGAGCTTGATTAGCTCCGACCCAAACAAATTATTCCTGAGGTCTTCAGAGCTCCTTTTGTACCAGCTAGCCAGAGTAAGGTCTTCGTCTAACCAAAGAGGATTGGGGTTGGAATGATTGCTTAGAAGAATAGCTTGGTTGCTTGAAGTTCGAGCATTAAAGTCACCCATTAAAAGGATATTACCTTCATTCCTTAGGCTATAAATATCATTATCTAAACCATTGTAAGGACTATTTTTATCTAGATTCTTCTTCCTATAGAAGTTAGAATTAATGGGGAAAATTTTGGAATTGCTATGTAGGTCTTTTTATCATTAATGTCAGTAATCTCTATCCAACTATACTGGTTGTAAGGGTCATTTTTATAAATCCTAGCATGGGGGAAGATGTCTTCTTAATGTAGCAAGATATGCCCCCAATGCATCTACGGGAGGATCGCTTGTTCCAGGTAGACCATAGTGTAAAGCCATCTATGTTAGGGACCTTAGATTCTTCGTGCTCCCAAGTTTCAACAAGAAATATAATATCAACATCATTTGAGATCCAACTTAGCTTGGGGCCTTTGTTCCATGGAAAGCCTCGACAATTACAAGAAAGAATTCAGAGCATGTTGAATTGCTATTTATTACTATCCTTTTTGTTTCTATCTCGAATAACGGCTTTTCTATTCTGATTATTGCCCATTTTCCTTCCTTCCTAGCTTCTTTTACCTTTTGAACCTCCTTTCTTAATTCTGCTTGATCTTCTGGAATGAGATCTTCATTTATAAATATTCCCGTTCCTTTTATACTTGAGGTTTTACTAAGTATGTCAAACTTATGGTCAGTAGAGCTCACCTTTATTTGGATCAACCTTCCTTCATTCTCAATTAATTTCCCCAACCTTGTTGCTTGTGTGAGACACGTGGTTTCAATTTGTAATCTATTATATAATTTTGTCTAGGCTATGGCTAAATTATCCTCATATACCTCCTCTTTCAAAATGAAGATTATAAGGTTCAAGGCCCTTTTGTTACGCTCATGGTCTAATTCGATCAATTTTTTCATTTCATCTTTAATTGGTTTAATATCTAATTTACTTGCCACACTATTTAGGGTGAGACGATTGTTAACTTTTTCTTCTATGTCTTTAATGATTTCCTTCATTTTAAGACTCTTTATTGTATCAGCATCTCCTTACTGGGATGTTTGGTTCGTATCTTGGTTTTGTTTTTCTATGACCTGCAACCTAGTCTCCATTGCCTCCATTTTATTCTCCAATTATTCTATTTTATTTTCTATTTGTTTTTTGATCTTGTCTTCAAGAGATGTGAACTTGTTTTCTAGCATGGCTTCTAACTCGGTTTGTAGCTTGACTTCTCTTTCTTCTCTACATTTCTCTAAAGACTCAATATACTCATAAAGGCTCAGTAGAGTAACTATGCTAGGTCTACCTTTGGTAATATTTGGTAGCTGTGGTGAATTATTCATACTTGAGAATATATGAGTAGATATGTATTAGAAAAAGATAAGAAATGTGTGCACCTCATATCAACAAACCACAAGTGCCCAGGATTGAATCGCAGCTCGCAGATCAGATCAGAGAATTCCTCTGTAGAGATTTGTTTATGCCACAGATTCAGGTTGTCACTGTAGAAACCACCGAAAAGACCCACTGCAGAACCAATGCTAGACTTAAAATCTTTGTAGACTTGTGTATACCACTGGACCCTCTTCAGAATCGGTTTTAGAATCTACCTCTCCTCGACGCACTGAAGTCAGTGAGTTCAATAGTGAGCAAGTTTATTATTATTATTATTATGTAATTATTTATTACCTATTATATTATATTATCTTATATTTATTTATCTATATTTAAATTTATATTACTATTATTCTTCTTTCTTTAGATGAATTAAAAAAAAAGTCGAAAATAACAGACCATTAAGAATATAGGGTAGGGATCCAAAACCTTCTTATATTACAGTCGTCATCTCTATTGAGATTTATGGGTCTTTTTTCAATTTCTAGTGCCTCTCTTAACTTAGGATGATGGAAATGGTCAATCCTAACTATGACCTTAGCCTCTTCAATGTAGATATGATGGTAAGTCTTTTCCACATGCTCAGCTAGGGGGGAGGTGCGGGATCTTCCATGTTTAATGTGTTCACAGATCCTTTGGTTTTTCATTTTTTTTAATGCTTTTAATTTGTTTTTAAACTTTTTTTTTTATATTTTAATTTAATTTTAAAGTTTTTTTTTTTAATTTCTTTTTTAAATTATTTTTTTTATTAATCTTTTTTTTTTAATTATGTTTGTTTCAAAATATTTTTTTTGTATTTTTATTTATTTATTTTATAGTTTTCAAAAAAAAAATATTAAATTAATTTTGTTTTTTCGTATTTATTTTTTGTGGTTTTTATATATGCTTTTATATTTGTGATTTTGGCCATGTTTTTTATATATATTTTTTTCTTTGTGCCATGTTTTAAATTTTTATTTTTTATTTTATTTTTTTTAATGTTTTAATATATATTATTATCTACTTGAGAGTGTGAACTTCTATGATCCATATGATATTATAATAAATCTTCCTTGAAATCACATAAGAAAGTATAGAACCCAAGATTTCCCAAAGATTTATAATAATATTATCTACTTGTTATTATTATTATTATTATTATTATTTTCTTTTGTTCATTTTAGCGTCAAGTTTCTTTGGTATTTAAGTTTTAATTATAATGGGTTGAGTTTGCCTACACTCTATGTCAATTTGATGGTTGGCTTTTAAATTTTTGTTGCAATGTGTCAAGTTGTATTAGGCTAAAATTTTAAAGTCATCATATTTTTAGCATTTAAAAAAGAAAGTACTCCTGGGGAGAGAGAGAAAGAGAGTGAGAGGGAAAGATAGGGGATTGATATAAATAGATATTGAGAGAAAAATAGTGGGGAGAGAGAGAGAGAGAGAGAGAGAGAGAGAGAGATAGAGAGAGAGGGGGGTGGGGGAGAGAGGTAGAGACATAGTGAGAGAGTGAGGAACAGAGAGAGAGAGCTATGGATATAGAGACATATATGGAGAGGGAGGAGAGAGAAGGAGATGTAGGGAGAAAGGGAGGGATGTGATGGAGGATATGGGGAGAGGCACTAAGCGAGTGATGGAGAGAGAGAAATAGAGAATCAGATAGGGAGGCATATAGATATGGAGAGGAAATAGAGATGGAATAAGATAGACATATATAGATATTGAGAGAGAGAGATAGAGAGACAAGGAGACAAGAGAGATAAAGAGAGAAAATAAGAGGTAGAGAAAGAGAGTGAGATATATATATATATATATATATATATATATATATATATATATATATATATATATATATATATATATATATATATAAATAGGGAGCGAGAGAAAGAGAGAGAGATATAACCATAAGCTTTAGTGGATATTCCACTCGATAGTTCGCCATAATATATATGATAAAATTATATGTAAAATTTGAAATCTACACTACGAAGGTTTATTTCTCATTATATTTCTAAATATGTAAATTATTGTTTATTACTTATGCATGAAAATTATGATTATGTAGAAAATAGAGAATAGTGAAATAAAAACTCACAATCCATAATTGACACAAGATATACCTTGGGAAACCTTTTCGGGAGAAAACCAAGATGGAAGTTGAGGCCTCTCTCCTCTCACTCTCTAAGTATAAAATGGATGAAAGTACAAAGAGGTAATCCCTATGGCCCGTGGGATACTACAGTGCACAAATCCTTTATATCTCGGCTACTATAATCTTCCATGGAACATTATGCACTCAAAAATAATGGAACTATTTTTTTCCTAGTGGCTTGGATATAACATAGCTCGATATCCTACTAGTGGTTAATTTTTACTCAAGCTTCAACCCTTAAGTAGAGTTACAATATTGAATATTATAGTCTTCTTCATCATGATCATTTGTCCAACCCCTTTTCAACAAATAATAGGGGCCTAGTGGTGGATATTTACACTAGCATGTTGTGGTCATTGTATTTTTTTAATTTTCCCCTTTCTACTTCTTCTTCCCCTCCATAGAAATTTCCTAGCGCTCCTTTTGCTTAGATTCACTTGATTTCCATTTCTTTGGGCCTATGTGCTCCAAGTGCTTTTCCTATACACAAGCCTCATCCACTGATATGGGTTGAATAACATCACTTGCTTCCACAAATGGCTATGTAAATCTCCCAAATACTTAAGGAGTACATCTAGGTTCTTTGGAGAGGTAACTGATATTATGGACATCTTTCTAAATTTTGTGATGTACTCCTATACACTCTACCCTTGCTTCTACCTAAAGTAGTGCCATTAGATCCATTGGTCCTCTACATACCCAATAGTGTAAAATTGTGACTTTTTGAAGTTTTTAAATTCCTCCCACTTAGTCACTAGAGGATATCCCTTCAACCTTAAGTTCTTTGTGTGGATTTCCTATTGGGTGAGGGAACGACCACTATAATTTCAATCACATAAATGAAATCTTGTATTCTTCCTCCACATGATGAAAACTGAAATAAACTTTCGATTTTTGAAACTAATAATTTAGGTTCATGGCTTCAATCTCACCTTGGCATGACTCGATGTCAAAAAAAAATTCCATTTTGAATAGGGATGGTGAATGGTTCACAACACTTGAACTGGGTTGATCTTTTTTGAGTTATTTATTTTCCTCCTCGTCTGTTTCTTCTCGATCTCCTAGTATCCTCTTTGATCGAACCTCTACGTAATAACCCCCATATTCTCCAAATAACCCAAGATTATCGGCCAGGGCCACCATGACGATATTCACATTATGGTTTATATCTGCGACTTATGATTCTAACCACAAAAACCTCTTCTCTCGAGAATTAGGAGGGTTATTGACATATTCATTAGCCATGACTAGGTTTTTCTAACTTTTAGCTTAGCCAATCAAGATCTATTTTAAGTATCCATAATATTCCGAATTATATGGAGAGTACAAATCCAATGGGGTATCCTTTTCTCAATCTGACTCTTAATATGACCTATTTTTTTAAAAACTTCTCAATGAGGTATGCGCCTAGGTGGATATGCCTGAGATTTCACTTTCCTATTATTTGTTTTTCCACTCGATTCTACAAGGCACCCACATACCATGATGAGAAAGAAGAAAGGGCTCAATGGATTTAGTTGGATAGGACTCTAGGTTACTATAACCTAGGGGAATTTGAACACCTAGATTATGATTGGTGATAGTTGCGTGTGGGGGTCCCAGATTTGGAGTAGCTAGAGTTGCATGGGGACATGAAACAAGACCAATTAGGGGGAGATGATGGATTATTATTTTGTCATCATTTTTCTATGAAAACATTCCCTTTTTACCTGAAATCCATTCTCATTTTTTCCTCTTCAATTGTGCATAGGATTTATTTCCTTACCTTTACTATAATCTTGCTCAAATATATATACGATTATCATTTATCTCTTATTTTCCTTTCATTGTTAAGTATTAACATGTGTTTTTAGAAATACTTGTATTGTTGTATATAATATGTTATGACTACATAAGAATTTCTAATCTAAGCATTATGAAGGTGATCACCTACTACTATGGCTCCAAGTGAACATGCAATTTTGGTTATACTAAAACCTACAAGTATAAATCCAAAATTTATGTTTAGCTATAGATGTATCTCCAGCTCAATGTATCAATTGTGCCAACATGGGAGATAACCCTCAAACTACACCAATGAATAGTAACAAGGGTTTTCATTTACATAATTATTACTAAAAGTTGGCTAAAGGTCTAATCATGAATATTTTTGGGCAGAGTCATGGGAATATTTACATACACTCGGAAATTATGCATTCAATACCATTAAAATCGTCTAGAAAACAAACCAAGTGTTATTTTTATTTCTAGATACATCATAGTTTCATAATTAAATGATATTTTTGAAGTTTTCAAAAGCAGGAGGTATCCCATGAAGTTTCAAGTGGAAGCTATATTGACCAACTAGTGCAGAGGGGTTCAACAACTTGGTCATCCAAGTTTAGAACCATTTGGTTGTAGAGCTAATTATATTTAAAAAAAATGTTTTAGAAGTTTCTGTTTTCATTTAAAATTGTAGATGAGGTTTAAAGGGTCATGTTTCTCCATTTACAGAGCTAGGAGGCCCCCTTCTATTATAACTCTCATCTCTAATGAGGATAGTTAGTATCAGTGTGTATGTAAACAAACACTTTCCTAACATTAATACAATAAGCAACATGTTTATGTTTCCTATGTTGATACTTAAATTTTATGCATTGTCTCTAGTAATATCTCTATACTAGTGATTTTATAACTTTTGAGATTCAATAAGAAATTTTAGCACCTACGCCTAGTGCATTAAGCACCCAGACTAGGGTGGGGCCCATAGTGGTATTTTTGGGTGCATGTCTATTTTGGTTATCCCTTAATTAAGATGGACATTAAACTGTAATTTATTCTCAATGTGGACTTGAATCAGTTAATTGAAAGTGATAAATTCAATTAGCTAGTGGATTTTGAGTTAGAGGTTTTTGGTGAGGCATGCAGAGTAATTCTAGTTGTAACGGAGTTCGAAGTGCAGTGGTGCATGAGTTGGTGAAATTTGTAAATAGTTTAACTCAGTTAAGTGAGTTAAAATCAGTTGTGCTAGTTGTAACAGAAGATACACTAGTGAGAGATCTAGTGAATTAAATATTAATTAATTCACAATCAGTGATCTCACATGCAACTGAGGATTTACTATTATTAGTTGCATGCATGTCAGATCCATTGGAGACTTAGTTGAGTTCTAGGTGAAAGGGAAGTTGACTATCAGTTGTAGGATTATTGGCTTGCACACTTGCAACCAAACACCCATTGGAGTTCCCAGATACTTTCATAGTCAAGGCAAGAAATAATTCATATCTTTTAGGGATATTTCCCATCAGGGATTGCGCAAGGCAGGCAGGCTGTATGGAGGCTAAGAATTGGCTATGTGTTGGTCCATTTTGCATATGAAATTGTGAGACAATTAGCTGAGTACTAGAGCGATCTTATGAGAATATTTTTCTATGTAATTGTTTCATGAACCATGCTTAATATACAATAGAATATAGTGGGGTTTTTAGCTGTAATATTTCCCCAAGAAATTATCTGTGTTGTGTGTGATTGATTTTTCTTCATGTTCATGTGATTAGCGATTGTATTTTTAATTCTGCAAAATATTTGTAGAAGCGATTCAGTATTTGACTTTAGTAAATTATTAGATCAGGTGAATCCAAGATATACATGCACGTTGTATAATTTCCTCCATGGTATCAAAGCACAAGAAATTGCAGAAGTGAAGTAGGAGCTGAGTTTGTGACTGGATAGAATTCAAATTTGTAGAAAGACTTTCTTGGTGCTACAAGTGATTCAAATCGAAATGGCTTTCAATGGCTTGAGGTTAGAGTATGCACTCGAGGGCAGATCTAAATATATTTCTTGGAAGGATAGGATGGAGGCAGTACTCAAAGACAATGGGTTGAGGGAATTCAATGACAAAAATGTTCCTAAACCCGATGCTACAGATGCTGCAAATCTTGATGCATGGAAAAAGAAAGTGGAAAAGGCGAGGAGGATCCTATTGGAGGGAGTACGAGACCACAATGTCTCAAGCCTCCATGGGAAAGCCACACCATATGAAATGTGGAAGGCTTTGACGGATCTATTCCAAAGCAGCAGGGACCATAGGAAAATTGTGCTCAAAGGTAAACTCAGGAAGATCAAGATGGAAAAGGAAAAAACCATTCTAAAATATCTAGCAAAGTTTGTCCAATGTCGGGATGCATTGGGGAGTGTTGGAATAACAGTTGCTGATGATGATTTGGTGAGCTTGGCTCTCCTAGGAATTCCAAAGAGTTGGAACAATTATCAATACTTTGTCAATGGAAGGGAAAAATTACCAAATTGGGAACGACTGTGGTCGGATTTGGTGCAGGAGGATTTCAAACGGAACACCAGAGATGGGTCTTCATCTAAGAATGAGGATGAATAGGATTGGGCTTTGGCTGCCAAGGCGAGGAAGGGGAAGGGAAAGAAATTCCATTCTAAATATGATTCCAAGAATGGAAATAAGTAGGAGATGTCCAAAGTGAAGTGTTTTCATTGCCATGAGCATGGTCATTTTTCTACTAACTATCCACAAAAGAAGAAGAACAAGAAGGTTGGAGGATCTGTAGCTGGTGAGGCCCTAGCCTCACAATTTGAGCTTTAATTCTCATTGATTACATGCATGGTGTCCAGTGCATTGGGATTTGTGTGTTATTTGGATAGTGATGCTTCCTTTCACATGATGGGAGATAAGGAACTTTTCAATGAATTGGAGGAGAAAGATCTCCAGATGCATATTGAAATGGGCAACGACGGACGGTACAATGCTACTGGGATCAGTACCATTACCTTTCAGAGGGATTCATGTAAACCATTTCAATTAAAAGATGTGATGCATGTACCAGGTCTGAAGAAAAATTTGGTCTCAAATGCAATGTTGGAGGATAGAGGCTATGATGTTGTTTTTAGTGATGGAAAATCTTTCCTGCGACATAAAAAAATGGGACAAGCCAAGGGGATAGGGATTCGAGTTAAGAATATCTACAATCTGGAGGTAGATGGTTACGCAGAAATGATGGGCAAGGCAGATAAAGTGGTGATCCGGGATGGGGGTGAATTATGGCACAGGTGATTAGGCCATCTTCCCCATGGAGCCTTGAAAGTTATGCAGCAAATTTCTATTGGTCTTCCTAGGGGTACACTTGTGCAATCAGACACATGCAAGGGATGTGCTATGGTAAAATATGTAAAGGCCACCTTTCATGAGAAGGAAAACCGAGCTTCGGGGATCCTTGAGAGAGTTCACACAGACGTGTGTGGTCCTTTCTTAGTTGCTTCAACAAAAAAACATAAGTACTATGTAATATTTGTTGATGAATTTTCTTGTAAGTGCTGGATATTCTTCATGTAGAAGAAAGATCAAACATTCTCTAAGTTCTGTGAGTTTAAGGCACTGGTGGAGAAAAAGTCGGGGAAGCAAGTGAAGGCTCTTAGGAGTGATAATGGTGGAGAATACATCTCTAACGAATTCAGTAAATTCTGCAGCAAAGAAGGAATTTGAAGAGAACTCATAGCGCCTCATAACCCCCAACAGAATGGGGTCATGAAGAGGAAGAAAAGAACTATTTTTGGTACAGCACGAGCGATGTTTCATGATCAAGGCCTACCGATGCATCTGTGGGTAGAACCATGCAATACAACGATACATGTGAAAAATCATTGTCCTCGTAGAGTACTTGGCATGAGTACACCTGAAAAGGCTTTCACTGGTGAGAAATATGATGTTTCACCTTTTAAGATTTTTTGCTTATCTGTTTATGTGCATGTGACCAAGGACACTACGAAGAAGCTGGAACCAACAGCTGAGGTTAGGATTTTTGTGGGGTACACTAAAACACCCCATAATTATCGTGTGTATTTGCCAAACAACCGAATGTGTGATATTCCAAATAGGAAATAGACAGTAATATAAATCAACATAAACAAGTAACTACAACAAATAGAGAGACATCATAAAAAGACTGCAAATATGGAGAAATGCTAAGCCATTTTATTATATAAACTAAAAGATAACTATAGGTACAAAGGTGATTAGAATGATGGCACCTTGTCTTGCTCAAGGAAAGCTAGAAATACTCTTAGAAATTCTCAAGGAATGGTTGCTCTGTCAAGGACTGCATAATCTCCAGATGCTTCTGTTGCTGCTGTCGGACTAATGCTACTGCTGGAATGGAGATGCTCTTTGGGGTTGTTCCCTTGCTCACAAAATTGTGAAACTTTGGGAATGAGCTCTCCTCCAATAACCTGGAAAAACCCACGAAGGAATTTCGGAATGGCTGACCCAAAAATTTGACCTCCCTTGGAAAATAACGCACTCCTAGTGAGTACGCTAGCCCTGAATGATGACCCTGCAAGTAATGGCCTTCTCCTGCTACAAAATGATGATTTTTAAAGGGTTGGTCCCTTCACAATACCCTCAAGCTGAAATCCCTGATATCCCCTCACTCTCGGTGTTGCCTTTACTATGAACTTCGTAATCCCTCAAAGAGACTGCATTGTCCAAGAAACTGCGTGATCCTGGCTGAAGGTGCTATGTGCTCTCCCCTGAAAAATGATGATGGAACTCCTCACCTAAGCAGGCACTCAAAGTCACTCGAGCCTGAGGTTGGGATCTATGCTCGGAGACACCCGCGTGCTGAACAACACTTGCAGACTTTGCTCAATAGAAAATACGTGCTCAATGTTAAAAGATAGAATCATAAGATGCACAATAGAATGAGTGAATGAGGAGCCTTCTCTCCTTTTTATTCTTGAGAGTCTTTCTCTCACCCGGGCCCCACTCAACTGCATTGTCCCTTCTTGGCCACATTGTCCCCACTCAACTGCACGGTCATGGGCCCACGTCGTCCATGCTACTTCTTCCCTCACACTATCATTAGGCTCTCCTGGGACCCACGTTGTCATCTAATATTTTCCTAAGTGACTTTAGGGATTCAATATTTCCTAAGTGTGGGTTATGGGTCCCATCACTTCTTTTTATTAAAATATTAACATTAGAAAAGAAAAACTAGGAAAAATTAATGTTTCCAATTAGTTGTTGCTAATTGGGAATATTACAGTCCTCCCCGCCAAAATGTTGCTTGTCCCCAAGCAACTGCAAGGACGAGTGCTACAAAATTTTCTCACTCTGCCAAGTGGCATCCTCATCTGACAAGTTCCTCCACCTCACCAAGTACTCTCTAACTGTCCTGCTCCGTAGTTGTCTCTCCCTGGTGCCTATGATGGCTTCTAGCTACAACACCAAATTCCCCTCACCGTCTATAGGCGGAAGCTCCTCTGTTGCAGTCACCTGCTGCCCCAATGCCTTTTTCAGGCAAGATACGTGGAAGATGTTATGGATACGGATACTTGTGGGCAGCTCCAACTCATATGCAACCTACCTAATACTGCGAATCACCCTATAAGGTCCATAGAAGTGGGGCTTGAGCTTCTCACCCCCCTTCTGCTTCAGCATGGACAGATAACAAAGATATGGAACAAATATTAACTATATATTATGGATCACTTTTAGTTGAACCAAGTCAAAGTTTATGGAGATCAATTTGGAAGATCACGGAAAACATCCAAATGTTGGTTCAACCAAATTATAATGCTAGGTAGTAATGTCCATGCAAAAAAATAAAGTGTTGGATCTGGACTAGTTCACCACAACTTTTTTTCTAGCTTTTTTGGCACTTTCATGGAGAAGAAACCAATTACCTGGTGGAGGAATCCCACGGTATGTGCTCTTTATTTCCAACCTTGAATTCCAAGCTATTATCACTAGCACCTAAATTTGATAAGGTTTGGGTTTCTAGTTTCTTCTGACCAATAACCTTATGCAATGTGCTATATAAGATTATTTTGAAAGCCATTATAAATTATCTAAATTTGCTCCTAAACCAAATCTAAATTCAATGGAAAATACCAGTTACGTGGAGGGCAGAAAAATCTTGGAAGAAATATCAATATCTTATTAAGTCCTCCATCCATTGAAAAAATCTTAATTGGTGGGAACGATAATCAAGCTTCGCATGTCTAAGGCCTTTGACATACTTGGTTGTGCTTATCTCTTTAGTGTTCTCACAACCTTTGAATTTTTGAGTAGTTGGATTAACTGGGCAGGAGCTCTAGTTGTAACCCCTTTCTCCTTGATGATGCTCAATGGATCTCCTTTCCCAACATTCAAGTCTTCACATGGAAATCAACAATAAAATCAAGGATTCTCTAGGCTGACTATGGAGGGTGATTCTCAGTTTGCCATCTCAAGAGTAAATAAATTGATCAATGGAGATCCTCCAAAAAAAGTTTGCCACAACTGGAAATTGCAAAAATATATCATGCATATTAACCATTTGATCCATATTATTCCAATCATTATTCCCTCGCATGCTAGGATAAAAATAAATAAGGTAGTGGACCTTCTGGCCAACTTGGGATGCAATAACATTCACCTTCATCTTTATTCAAGATGGAAAATTTACTTATGGGAGAATTCGAGAGCGGAACAAATTTTGAGAAACGTTGTTGGGGGTGGAAGAACATGAAGAATTGGTTTGCATTGAGGAACAACTTTTGGACAAACCAAATCCTGCACCTACAATCAATCCAACCATTCTACGTGCCATTGATATTTCCATGTCCTCTTGATGGTTTTAGTTAACTTATGTTGTTTGTATTTCACTTGTGTTATTATAGGGTCCTATATTTTATAGGATCAATTGTCAATTATCTGTTGATTTTTATATGAGATATTGCAAATAATGTTTCATTCTACAAATTATTTCCAAGAAAAGAAAAAATAAAAAGAAAAGAAAAAGAAAGGAGAGAGAGAGAGAGAGAGAGAGAGAGAGAGAGAGAGAGAGAGAGAGATATCTTTGTGTGTGTGTGTGTGTGAAAAATAAAAGAAATAAAAATATGAGAAAAAATAAAAAAAGCTCCAATAAGTGAGCCAGTTCAAATGCCACTTCAAAAAATGAGATATATTGAGAAAATAAAAAATATATGATGAAATACCTTTAGAAATTAAAAAAAAAAAAGTGCAGCTAGAATAAATGTCACATTATAGTTAAATAAATATTTTTAAACATTTAATCACACCATTTAAGAGCGATTAGATTAGTTTAATAAAGTGAGTCTAGTTAGTTTAATTAGTTAATCGCGATAAAGTTTGGTGAAATGATGTATTTTTCGTATTGTAATAAACACCAGGCAGACTTCAAAGGTCGTGATTTCACCCGTCTAGATAAATAGTGGGCGATGACTTCGAACCACCTCCCCCGACCCCCTCCCTACAACCATTAATCAAGGGGGGGGGGGGTGCGAAAAGCGGAATCCCTGTTTACCACTTCTACAATGTGTCGCTCCCAAGCCAAATTCGTACCCCCCTACCTGAAACAATTTACTACCTACTCCCCACCCCCCTCTGAAATATGATTTCCCATCTTCCCACCTATTTTTATCCATGGACCCCGCGTCCTCTACTCCATTCCTCTTCCACCACCTGGCATATCCCTTCCTGCTCCACTTCAAAATTCCTTACCAAGTGGCATGTCCCTACACTCATTATGTAACTGTTTCAACCAAGATTAATGGACCCACTCCATTAAACAGATATATCTTCAATGATTTGGTTATATTTAAATCCCAAAACTATTCTATTGTCCCTTCCCTTTTGTGTTCCAAGACCCTTAGCGACAGAACCTGTACAATGACTAGTCAGCAAGAAAACTACCACTGTAACCAATCACCAATCCACCAGTCTCCGTCCATACAATTCCTGGGTAATTTTTCCATTTTGTTTCTTTCCAGCATGGTGCCTAAGGGAAAATAAAAATCCACAATAGAAAATCCCCTTCTACCCCCCTGTAGTTTATTAGATCATCGATCCCTAGTATATAAGAATACAAAATTCTTGAAACCATTTGTGATTTTGACCCTTACGAACTCCACAACTGGATAAAACACAAGTTCATTTATCTCAGTGATGAATTGGGTTTATGGGACTCCTTCCTACCCCAATACATTTTTCCTCACACCCACCATTTCCCTGAATTAGTTTCATGGTGCCACTTTCTGTACATTCCCAGCCATAGGGCCATTGTGGCCCAAAACAATGATATCATTTTCACTATTACCTCTGAATCCATTTCCCAAATGCTGCAGATTCAAAATTATGCCCTTCTAAAACATTTTTCAGTAGATTCCCTCATGGAACTCTACAAGAACCTCAATTTCCCTCATAGAGCAAAGGTATTTTCACTACAAGGAAAAGACCCTCTAGCAGAGGTTATAAAGGAGGTTTTTAGTGTTATAAAATTGGCCAAAATTGTCAAAAAAGCATTTGCTACAACATCCATTTATGGTTACGGAGGTTTTGGCGGAGCTTTTAACGGAAAATCAACACAACTAAAACAAAATGGGCGACCGAAGGTTATTACGGATGTTTTTTCATCGGTGCGCTACTATGGATTTAACGCACCGGTGCGTACATAAAGACCGCGCTCCGGGGATGCCTTAGTCGAACGAATGCACTGGGACGTTTAGGCGTAAAACCGCACCAGGCATAGTGTTGGTCATACAACGCACGGGGCCGTTATAATTGGTCTTGGGATTTGTGCAGTGCCCATAGGTTGTATCAATACACAGGTGCATATACCTTTATAACGCACCGGTGCGCCGTATCATAGAAAGGCACCCAGATTTATAATTGGTGTCGGTATTCGTGCGGTGCCCATGGATCGTACAAATCCAATGATGCTTATAGATACATAAACGCCCCGTATGCAGTCTCACACAAACGGCCCGATATTTATAACTGGTATCGGTATTTATGCGGTGTCCATAGATCGTACAATGACACCGATGCCTATAGACACATAAATGCATCGGTCGATAGTTACTGACACACACTGGTTTTCATTTTGTTTTTTTCAAAACATCGACCTATGATAGTCCAATTATTGTGATTGTTTTAAATTCATTATTCATCAAAAGTTGACACATCTTATAACAATATTCATATTAATTACATTTTTATTGCTGCATTTGAATGTGTTGTTTGGATTGATTTGTTATATCATATCAGAATTATTGTGGTTTTTTAAAATTCATTATTCATCAAAAGTCGACACATATATATCTTATAACAATATTCATATGAATTAAATTTTTATTAGTGCATTTGAGAACGACAATGGACAACACAATAGCGACAATGGAGAATGCAATAGAATAAATTAAAACATATTTTATGACTATATATATATATATATATATATATATATATATGTGTGTGTGTGTGTGTGTGTGTGTGTGTGAATAAGACAGTGTTTATCATACAAAATGGGACAATTATTCTTATCCCTTTGTCTTTCAATTGGGACACTATGTCCATTACATTAAACAATATGTCTTATTTCACAGACATATTTCAAAAAATAAAATGTATTGCTTTGATATCCAAACATAGTAATCATCATTCTTCGCTTGAACTGTTGTCACTGCTAGAGCTACTTCCATGACGAGTTATTTTCAGGAATGTTTTGTTCACGACATTGATTGTTTTCTTCTTCTTCACCTTCCATCTACAAACATAAAAATAAACTGAAATGAGTGTATATAAATTGGTGAGAATAATGAAAATTGCAATATTAAATAATATACATCAATGTAAATCGAAAGTAAAAATGATGTACCATAGCAACAATTGACTCATAAACTATACACATTCTTTCAAAACCATGTACCATGCCATCTTTCAAAATTTCATCTGTTGGCGCAGTTCCATACTTTGTTTCCTGCAAGTTTTATACCCCATAACAAATCATATATTTAATATAAAATATTTTTTTGTTCTATTAATTATAGACGAAGCTAAGTAAAACAAGATCGATAAATGCTTACAAATTCCACAATTAATTTCGGATATGCCAACATATACTCACAACCCATATTTAACCCAATTTCAATCAATTCGTGTGATGGTTCTTCTTTGTATGTTAGCACCTGTTTGAAGACATTCAATGATGATTTTTGTAAAACAACTTAAAAAATACAAAAATGAAATCTAGTTAAGTTGTTATAAGGAAGTAACAATTATTCACAAACTTAGAGATCAACCCTTTTCTTCCTTGTCGTCTTGTTTTATGTGCTGAATGGGTTCCATTTTCTTTTCTTTTCTCCAAGAAAATTATTGAAAATTAATATTTAATGCAAAATTGTTTATTTATTGTACATAATGATCGAAAATTTCAATGATTATATATTACATTTGAAGCACATTTTTGTTGAGATGACTCCTCCTACGATGAAATTTTGTCTATTTCTTTAACCATCTCCTTGTACACCTTTTTGGACATTCCTACCGGCATATTTCTGATATCAACTCGTTCATCTTTTGAGATTTTCATAATCTTCCTGAAAATGTAACATGACAATAAAATATTTATTTATTTATTGATATATGAAAAGTAAATATAACAAAAGTGATATTTATAAATAATTCTAGACAAACATTTAAAAGAATATTACTTTTTCATTCCCTCTTTTTTGTTGTTGTACGTTTTTGCTATTAAAAGTCTGACATGTCTCATTAACCAATTCTATAGAAACTCTTCCTGTAGTTTAGATAAAATTTAGTTCTTGGAATCATTGGATTGATTTTTGTATTATAAGTGGAAAGAACATCTATACATTCGTTCCACTAGATACCCCAAACTTTTGTAAAAGATTTCCCCCTTTTGTTAACTTCCAACACCACTTCAGATGAGTTAAGGAGCAATTCATTTTCATTTGCATGTTCTATTTTTTTTCTTTTCTTAGAAAAAAATTCCTTTTCTGAGTTGTTGGCCCCTCTAGAACATTAAACAGATTTGAATTAGTAGACTTTTTAACACATGTTATCTAATAATTTTAAGTATATTATTAATGATAATTAAAAAAAGAAACACATATTGGATCGATAGTATTTCTTCATTCACCTGATTTATCCTTTTGCAAATTTTCCATTAAACTTTTACGTTGTTCTGGTCCTAGATCGGAAATAATCATATCGAACTTCGTCATTTTATGGCTCTGCATGATACACAGTAAACAATACATATTAGTTAAACTTACATATAGTTCAAAAATAATATTTTTATAAAGAATTTACAAAGAACTTGCTTTTTTTCTTTTCTTGATGTGTTAACAGTATTTTTGTTACTTGATATCTTGTCAGTCATTTCTTTATCAATATGAAACATGTACCATATCATTCATTAATATATTTATAAAAAAATTCTCAACTTTTCAGGTAGAAAATAAATCTCAAGACACCGGTGCGCCTTTCATGAGGTACACACCGCAACTGGTGCATGGGGATATTGAAAACGCGCTGCAAAATAGTATAATAGACCCTACAATGTGTTTGGTATTATAAACGCACCGTAAAAACAATGTAATATACTATACGATGTGTGAGGTATTAAAAACAGACCGCCAAAATGATGTAATACACCGTATGGTGCTATCCTCGTTAAATGGACCACCGATGCCCTATTTCATATATGGCGCACGGATTTAGAAAAAATGTTTTCAATTTTTTTACTACATAGTACTTGCATGGTACGCTGTATAATATAGCGCACCGGTGCAGTAGTGTACACAGGACGCACATATAAAGAAAATTCCATTTTTTCCAAAATTTCACGCAATGGCCAAATGGATTGGGATCCGACTATGTAAGTCATCCCGTGGGTTGGACATCAACCTAAAATGAAAAACCTTAATTTTGAAATCACAGAAATAGTGAGAAGAAAGGGCAAAAACAAAAAAAATAAAGGGTTTAGGGTAAAAATGGATAAAACTGCAGAAAAAGTAAAAAAACTGTAGAAAAAGTAAAAAAATTAACCAAATTTAATCACGAAATGGTTTGAAATTCTATGATACAGGGTTTGAATCACTAGAGGTTTGGTTTCTGATTGTCTAAATACTTCTGTTCGAACGTATTTCGCTGCTCCACAGTGCCCTCGTGCTCGCTTGCTCCAGGTATGTCTCCTGCAAATATCTGGTTGAAGATTTTAGCAAAAATAGTAAAATAATGAAAAGTGTTTTGTATTTAAAGAATTATTTTATGAAATTAGATTTTTGAAAATATTTTGCCGCCCATTTTTCAAATTGCCACTTTTTTTCACTTAAAGAAAATAGAGTTTTTCGCTACCGGTGCAGAAGAGTTGGGAACCACAGGTGCCTCTTCGTAATACGATGCACTGGTGCATGTTATGATTATAAGCACACCGAACTGTATAAAGTTTTTTTTTTTTTTGTATGTAAGATCATAATAAAATAATGATAATTCTAAAGTACATGAATTTAATTTCATTATTTTCTAAACTTTATTATGTTACAAAAATTCGTATTATTCTAGATTTGTTATTTTACAATTATTTGCAAATTTACAAATTTAAATATTTTAATAAAATCATTTCACATTAATACAATTAAAATTTTCGCATTAATAGATTAGAATTACAATTACAATTACAATTTTACATTAATTTCACATACATGAATTACGATTAGAATTAGAATTACAATTTTAATTTTACATACAATTACATTTACAATTTTACATACAATTACATTTACAATTACAATTACAATTTTACAAATATTTTACATACAATTACAATTAGAATTAAAATTAGAATTACAATTTTACATTAATTTCACATACATGAATTACGATTAGAATTACAATTACAATTTTAATTTTACATACAATTACATTTACAATTTTACATACAATTACATTTACAATAACAGTTACAATTACAATTTTACAAATATTTTACATACAATTCAATTAAAATTACAATTACAAATACAATTACAATTTTAGAATTTTACATACAATTGCATTTACAATTTTACATAGAATTACATTTACAATTACAATTACAATTACAATTTTAGAATTTTACATACAATTGCATTTACAATTTTAAATAGAATTACATTTACAATTACAATTACAATTTTACAAATATTTTACATACAATTCAATTAAAATTATAATTACAATTTTAGAATTTTACATACAATTAGAATTACAATTACAATTTTACAATTTTTCATATATACAATTACAATCATTTCACAATAAATTAAATATTACAATTACAATTAAAATTTTACATTAATAAATATTTTACATACAATTACAGTTAAAATTACAATTAGTACGAATACAAATACAATTTTACATACAATTAAAATTTCAATTTCAATTACAATCACAGCATAATATTTAATAAATATCATGGTCATTTAATATTAAATTAATTAAAAAACATCATCACGATCATGATAAACATCATACAAACATCATATTCGACTAAAAAACACATTCAAACATCAAATTAACATTATATATTAACATAATCACAACACAGACATCAAATATACATCTCATGTCAAATAACTTATGCTATCACATATACACATCTATCTGCAAGCTAAACATTAAATGAACATATATAACATGACCTAACAATATGTACCACATCATGATGATCACCAACATGTAAATTAAGTCCAACTGCGACATGAACATAAAATACATGGACCATATATATATATATATATATATATATATCCAGATTTTATGCAGGAACATGACAGAATACACATATAGCCATAGATACAAAGATGCAATGAAAATAATGCTTCATTTTATTAATAAAACAAATGACTGAAATAAACAGCTAGGGCGCTGGTAGGCGTATCTCTAAGAAGAGATGTGGTGGCTACAGGCCTCTAAACTGTGTTACAATGATACATAATGGAATGAGTGAGTGAGGTACTGGTAGCGTATCTCTGAGAAGAGATGTGTCGGCTACAAGCCTCCCCACTATTTTACTGAATTGAAAAGTTGGGAACAAGCGAGCTAGGGCACCGGTAGCGCTTCTCTCTGAGAAGAGATGTGTCAGCTCCCAGCCCCCTGAATTGTGTTACAATGAGGCTTGAAGGCCTATTTATTGTTGAGAAACAATGTAAAACCTGAAACATCCAAAAACCTAACACTAGGAGATGAAGCGCCAAAACTGTTGGTCTCGTTTAGGTAAATTGGTGTTTCAACTTCCCAGGGACGTAACTTTGGAATCTGATCTCTGTTTGATGTGCTCAATAGCTCATTAGAATGATCTATCCAAGGACTACAACTTTTGAGTGAGAAACATCGGTCTACGACCCATGTTGCTCCCTGTTTTCCCAAGAAGCATCGTTTAGGGCCTCAAAACGGCTATGGAAGTTTAGGACCCAAAAAACTGTTATAAATAGTAAGTTGTGCTGAAACTTACAAAATGAAATAACAAATGGTGGGGGTTCAAATGGACTTGGTGGGTGGCCACCAATATCCACCTAGATCATTAAGTCCCCAAAACGGCTCCGGGAGTGCAGGACCCGACAACCTGCTAAAAATAGTAAGCTGTGCCAAAGCTGGAAAAATGAAAGAATTGATGATGCGGATCCAAATGGAATAGGTGGGTGGCCACCGATATCCACTTGGATCATTCCTCCCTCCTTAGGAATCAATGGTCTCCATTGCGTTAAGTTCCTCCATGGGGAGGGGGAGGTGAAAATTCTGCCGAACTTGGTGTTGGATTTGTTTGGGATGTCGCGGATCTGTTGGCGGACCTATTAGATGTAGATGTGTCACCAGTGGGTAGCCGTTGAAGGATCTAGGAAATTTTATCCATCATAGCGTTCCTCTGTTTCTCGAGGGCCTGCTCGAGCAAGATTTTGATAGGATCTCCTGCTCCCTCGTCTTTCTTTCCTTTCACCATGGGGGGTCGTCGGGGTTGTGAGGTTGAACTCCTTATACCCTGGGCACGCTGGGGACATGAAAATAAAAAAAGAGAAAGAGCAGACTGCTCTGATACCACTGATCTGAATTTATGCAGGAACGCAACAAAATACACATATAACCATAAGCACAGAGATGCAGTGGAAATAATGCTTCATTTTATTATAAAACAAATGACTGGAATAAACAGCTAGGGCGCTGGTAGGTGTATCTCTATGAAGAGATGTGGCGGCTATAGGCCTCTGAACTGTGTTACAATGAGAAATAATGGAAATGATCAAGAGAGAGCACTGGTAACATATCCTTGAGGAGAGATGTGATGGCTACAGGCCTCCCCACTATGTTACAAAAATGAAATGATGGGAACAAGCGAGCTAGGGCACTGGTAGCGCTTATCTCTGAGAAGAGATGTATCGGCTCCCATCCCCTTGAACTATGTTACAATGAGACTCGAAGGCATATTTATTGTTTAGAAACAATGTAAAACCCAAAACGTCCAAAAACCTAACCCTAGGAGATGAAGTGCCAAAACTATGGGCCCCATTTGGGTAAGTTGGTGTTTCAACTTCCCATGGATGTAACTTTGGCATTTGATCTTCGTTTGACGCGCTCAATAGCTCATTAGAAAGATATATCCGAGGACTATAACTTTTTATTGAGGGTATATGACCCATGTTGCTCCCCATTTTCCCAAAAAGCATCATTTAGGGCCTCAAAACGGCTCCGGAAGTTCAAGACCCAAAAAAATGCTATAAATAGTAAGTTGTGATGAAACTTATAAACTGAAATAACTGATTGTGGGGGTTCAAATGGACTCGGTGGGTGGCCACCAATATCCACCTGGATCATTAAGTCCCCAAAACGACTCCGGGAGTGCAGGACCCGAAAACCTGCTAAAAATAGTAAGTTGTGCTGAAGCTGAAAAACTGAAAGAATTGATGCTGTGGGTCCAAATGGAATAGGTGGGTGGCCACCGATATCCACTTGGATCATATATCTAATCAAATAATGTTAAAAATATACAATTTTAATATAAATGTCATGGATCAGCTGGTGGTAGTATAACAACATCAATAGTAGTACAAGTGGAGGTCTGCTCAGTAAAGGGTGTAGCCTCGACGGTCGATGGTCGAGCCTGCTCATGAGAAAGATCACTAGTATTGATGGATGCATCAGCTAGTGGTACTAGTACAACATCAATATAAGTAGTAGTAGTGGAGGCCTGCTCAGTCAATAGTGCAGCCTTGACGGTCGATGGTCCAGCCTGCTCATGATCATGACAAGTACTGACGGATGCTGCAGGCTGCTGACTAGACGTGGATGATGGTTTAGCCTCATCTCCATGATGACTACTAGATGCTGCTAGTGGATCAGTGTCATGCTCATCAGGCGTGGCGTGAGGTGAACAATCATGAGATGCATATGAGTCGCTGCTCGCGGACTGTCCATCGTGTGTCGCAGCATGACTAGTACACCTATAGCTACAAACACTCCTCCTCAGTCGCGTAACAACTGTCGTATCTCCTACAACATGCCGTATCAAGCCGTACATGTCACGTGACATGCCTCTCCACATCCATAACATCCTATCATCGGCCTGTATTTCTTTGTAATCACTACAAGAAAAAAGCACATTGGTGAGGGTCATGCTTGTGACGGACCTTTAAGGTCCGTCACCAATGTCACATATGGAGACAGCCTTTAAAAAACCGTCACTGTAAGTGTATATAGGGATGGTCCTTTATGGTCCGTCACCAAAGACATTTTCAATGACACTTTTGGTGAGGGTTGTTGAAGGCCTGTCACTAATTCTCTCTTTGGTGACACTTCTAGTGACGAACTTTTAATGACCCTCACCAATGCTCTTTTTGTTACTTTTTGTGACGGTCAAAAAATGTCCGTCATCATTGATCATTAAAAAACCGTCACTGTAAGTGTATATAGTGATGGTCCTTTATGGTCCGTCACCAAAGACATTTTGAATGACACTTTTGGTGAGGGTCGTTAAAGGCCCATCCCTAATTCTCTCTTTGGTGACACTTCTAGTGACGAAGTTTTAATGACCCTCACCAATGCTCGTTTTGTTACTTTTGGTGACAGTCAAAAAATGGCCGTCATCATTGACCATTCGAATGAGTTTTTGATGATGCTATGTGCCTGTTAATATATTTTTTTGTCAAAAGTTAACGATTTAATACCATTATTGTGGAGTATTTTTTATAATATGTCCAAAGCCATAGTGGTTAGGGTTAGTGAATTTTTTAGAAGTAATTAGTGTGTATCATTTCCCTCAAGTAATAACTAGTCAAATAGAGATTTCCTATGAGTCAACAGATTATTCATATATATTAAGTTTATTATCTAGAAAATTCCCTTTAGATAAAGTTCCACTATTGTGTGTAGGAAATATATTATTTAATACATAATCAAGCTTTGACAATTCTATTAATGAGAAAGACCTAACGATCCTTACCAATATGGGCACGCCTTAAATTAATGCTTTGGCACACACTAACATTTCTTAGCACCCCACATGTATTGGAACATCTTTGTACCTAGAACATCTTGTGATGACACTTACGCCCAAGCACATGGTGACATGCGCTAGCACAACATCGTACTATGCTAACATGTGTTGGCATGCTGCATATAGTCCCTAGCATGCCCTGGAACACCTTCGTTGAATGCATTCACATACATTAGCACTTGGCACACAATGCCACTTGGCATGTATTGGGACCTATTATTAGTGTGCCTAGCATGCCCCTTTTCAAAAATATAAAGTCCTGACTTATTAACCCTCTTATTGGTTCTTCCTTTTGTTGCCTTGACACATATTGACATACCCTAGTCCCCTGCACCACATCCTTAGCACCCAACATGTATTGGCATATCTTGGCACTATTAATTGGCACATGATATAATTAGCACACCCTGGAACTCCCAAGCACAATTTGGGAATTCTTGACATGCCTTGATATTCCCTAGCATGCCTTACCAATGCTTAGCATACCTTGTCAGTCCCTCCTTGGCATGACAACTAACACTCATTAACACTAGTCTCTGGCGCACGTTCCTCATATTCATTAAATTTCATGAATTTTTATTTAGTGCTCCCTTAATGTTTTTTCCTAGTAATCCTTAACACTCATGAACATGCATTATCACTCTCTAGCACACTTTAGCACTCTTCAACATTCCCTTCCACTTCATAACATGCATAACACTAGTTCCTGACACATATTGGCGCTTGGCACGTGTTGGTGCTTGGAAAGTCTTAGCATGTGTGGAATACGTTGAGATGCCTTGGTATGATTTGGCATGGTTCAATATTAAATTTATTTGTGATTATCAGTTGTTGGAAAGTAGATGAGAAGCAACAAAGGAATACTTGGCACTTAGAATGCACTAAGACTTTGCACTTGGCACCTATTGTTGCCTAGTGTTGGTGTGCCTAGCATGCCCCTCTTGGAAAAGGTAAATTGATGACTTATTAACCCTCTTGAGATGCTCCTTTCCATTTAGCTTACTAGGAACTCGTTTTTTGGGGAGAAGAGGAACCCTAACCGCTCTGTTGCCCTCGGCGTCTAAGGCCTAGCCTCGGCCCTGTGGCCGCTTCGAAGGTTCTCGCGGCGCCTTGTCTGGTCCGGCGCGTCGCATTGAGCCGGCCGACCAGTGCCTTGGCTGTGCGCGGCGCTTTCAATCTGCGCGGCTTTCTGTCCCTTGTGCGCGGCGCCTTCCTTCCCGCCTTGCTCTTCATTTGTTGGATCGCGACCCCTTGCCTCAGAGTGGTGTCTTTTTGCGGTGCTTTGGCCCTCTCTATGGGCCTCTTCCTCTGCCGCTTTGTTTTGTAGTTCCATGTCTTGGTTGCAGGGTTTGGTGTGAGCTCGTTTCAAGCCTGGGCGGTGCTGCTCCAATGGAGCCCCCTCCGCCTCCTAATTCTGAAGTTGAGGCCTTCCTCAACCTCGTGTTATCCCTCCCTAAAAAGAAAGCTTCCGAGGCTTCGAAGTTTGTGAAACGTTTAGATGACATTCCTGAGATTTCACTCCCTCTGGAGGGCCCAATTCAGGTCGCCCTTTCTCTGGCTGAGCGGGCTTTGGTGGGTCAGTTCACTGGGCTCTGGCCCTCCCCCAAATCTACGGAGAACTGGGTCTCTAGAAACTAGGCGCCGCTGATTAAAGGCAGAGTCACTTCATATTTTTTGGGTAAGGGTTTCTTTCTGTTTGAATTCTCTGAAAAAGATGATAAGCAAATGATATTCCGTAACGGTCCCTATTTCATGGGACCTCAAGGGCTGTACCTCAATAAGTGGACGCCCGATTTTGATCCAGCAGTGGACGTCCCTACAGCCGTTCCTGTGTGGGTTAGGCTGCCCAACCTGCCAGTACATTGCTGGAATGACGAGTCTCTTAAGCACATCGGAAATACCTTGGGAAAATACATTGATCGAGCAAACAGTAAGGATCAATTCGACTGTGCTAGAATCTGCGTTGAAGTCGACCTTGAGGTTGGCCTGCCTGAGGCAATAAAGATTAAAGTTGGATGCTGGACACATGTGCAAAAGCTGGACTACGAACAGCTTCCATTCAAATGCCGGAAATGTCATGTCTACGGTCATTTTGCCAGAGGATGTCCTAAGAACAGCGAAGTGGAGAAAGGCAAAGAGGATGGTTGGACTCAAGTCAAAAGGACCAAAACTGCCCACAAACCCTCTAGAACTGGCAACATGAATGGTAAAGGGCCCCAGGTAGGCTCTGGGATCCAAACACCTCTCATGGAAGACCAAGGAAATAAATTTACCCAGTTAAGCTCAGCAAAAGAAGACACCCAAGAGTTAGAGATGCAGAAAGAAGGATCGCCCCAAAAAGAGTCCCCCTCGAGATCAAAGCAAACCGACAGTAATGCAGACATGACAAAAGAGACTCCCACAGAGGAGGTTGAGGAAGTGCAAAGCTCGGAGGCCTCAGAAGAAGAAGGGGAAATAGGTGATTCGCAAACCTCGGCTAGAAGATCAATGAGAGGCCGAAAATCTGCTCGGGAAAAAAGAGAGCAAGAGACCTACAAAGACAAACTCCAGGGAAGCCAACCTACCCTTGAGAAACTCTTGGCAAATACTCCGAAGAAGAACAGAAATCAGACCCAGAGCTCCAGAGGAGCTCAACACTCAAAAAACAAGTGATGAAGATCGTCTCCTGGAACTGTAGGGGCATGGGGAGTAGAATAAAAGAGGGAGCCTTAAGAAGTTTGATTAGATCAGAATCTCCCGATCTGCTCCTTATCCAGGAGACCAAAATGGAGGACTGTGCCTTCCTCCAGATAGGTAAGAAATTATGGAAGAAAAGTGAAGGGCAAGCAGTCTCAGCTCGAGGAGCTTCAGGGGGGCTGGGCACTATTTGGGATGCTAACAAATTCATAAAGATCAAAGAACTTAAAAACACCCATTGGCTGTTCTCAAAACTGCAGCACGTAGAAACATATGTGACCTTCTCCCTCTTCAATGTGTACGCTCCTGTCAGCGTAGGGGAGAAGAAGAACTGCTGGGATTCTATCAGAGGTCTGGCAGAAGCTGAAGATTTGGCAAACATAATTATAGCTGGGGACCTAAATCTCACCTTATCATTGTCAGAAAAACGGGGAGGAAGCATTGTTAGGGACCCGATGCGGGAATGGGTTGAGGAGCTGCTCCAAGACTGGGACATGATAGACATTAAGCCTCTGTCCGGAAAATACACTTGGACAAACAAAAGAATCGGCCCGGGACATATCGCTGCAAGGTTAGACAGATTCCTTGTTCAAAGTTCTTTTCTTCTTCTTGGTCTAGAGATTAGAATGCAAATTATTCCTTGTAGTGTTTCCGACCATCGCCCCATTAAACTGGATCTGCTGGCACATTTGAATCAAGGTCCCATTCCTTTTAAATTCAACTCTCATTGGGTCAAGGAACAGTCTTTCTTGCCTCTGATAAAAGAAAGCTGGAGGATCCCAGTCAAAGGCTCTGCATTCTTTGTTTGGGAGGAGAAACTTAGGAGAGTCAAAGCTGCTCTTAAAGACTCGGTCAAAACCTTACCTAACCCCGCTGTGGAAAGGAAACTGTTACAACAACGTCTTGAGATGCATCACCTGGTTTCGGAAAACGTAGAGATCACTAAAGAAATTCTTGACAAGGAGGCTAATCTTCAGCAAATGCTCCTTAAAGCTAGCTTGGCTGAGGAAGAATATTGGAGACTGAAATCCCGCAGTCTGTGGCTCAAGGCGGGAGATAGAAACTCATCCTTCTTCCATAAGCAAGCTCAGGCCCGCATTTTCCGCAACTCTATCTCTGAAATTAAAGTTGAGAACTCTACGTATAGAGATATCCAAAGCATAAAAAACGCTGCCTTCTCTCACTTCAAAAATCTCTATAGTGAAGAGGAGGACTTGGGTCATGATTCTATCCTTGTGAACGAGGTGCCCACCATCATTTCTGTTAGAAACAACCAACTCCTGGAAGCTGAGATCACTAACAATGAAATAAAAAGCGCCCTCTTTGCAATGGAACCGGATAAGGCCCCAGGTCCTGACGATTTTACTGCCAGATTCCTGCAGTTCTGTTGGCAGATTGTGGAGAAAGAATTATGCAGAATGATTCGGAAATCTCAAGAGTGTCAGAAGATTGGGGGAAGCACTAATTCGGCCTTTCTGGCCCTCATCCCCAAGGAGAAAGGCGCCAACACCTTCATAAGGTTTCGCCCAATCTCCCTCTGTAACATAGGCTACAAGCTGATTACGAAGGTTATTGCTAACAGATTAAAAATCATCCTTCCAGGCATCATACCGGAGAATCAGGGAGGCTTTATTTAGGGTAGGCAGATTGTGGATAACTTTATCTTGGTCCAAGAGGCGATTCACTCCAGTGTGGTTCGCAAAGAGAAAGGAATGGTTGTCAAGTTAGATCTTGAAAACACCTTTGATAGAGTGAGACATAGTTTTCTGCTGGCTGTCCTGTACAAATTTGGGTTTGGTCCCAAATTCATCAATTGGATTAAGGCTTGTATCAGTGAGCCTTGGATTGCCCCTCTGGTGAATGGGAGGGCCACAGACTTCTTCAAAGCTTCTCGAGGTCTGAGACAAGGGTGTCGTCTCTCCCCTCTGCTCTTTGTCCTCCAAGCCTCTGTCCTCAGCTTCCTTTTGAACAAAAAACAACAGGAGCAAGATTTAATGGGCCTAAATATTGCGAGAGGAGTCAACAATATAAACCAAGCCTTATTTGCGGATGATTCCCTCTTACTGGGTGCTGCCTCAGTGTCCTCTGCCAAAAGATTTAAAGAAGTGATTGACGATTACTGTCAAGACTCAGGAAGCAATCTCAATAAAGGAAAATGCAATATCTACTGCTAGAATACCCCTGCCATCACGATGCAAGCCATTTCCTGTTGCTTTGGCTTCGCAGCATCCTCGTCTTGGACATCCTTCAAGTATTTGGGTCTCCCAATTTTTCAAAAATGTCCTGTCAACAGAGACTGGTTACCCCTGCTGGAAAAGTTTGATTCCAAGATCCATTCCTGGTGTTACAACTGGCTTAATCTGGCTGGTAAGACTGTGCTTATTAAAGCAGTTTTAAATAACCTTCCCATCTATCAGTTTGCTGTGATGCTGGCTCCCATTGGAATTATGAAGAAAATGGAGGATCACATTAGAAAATTCTTCTGGAAAGGCGGGAAAGCTAACGAAAAGAAAATCCCCTTAATAAGCTGGAACAAAATCTTCATGCCCAAATTAGAAGGCGGACTGAACTTTAAGAATATTTGCACGCAGAACATTGCGTTGGGAGCTAAGCTGAGTTGGAGGATTATTGCCCCAAAACCGGGGTGGGCACTGCTCGCCTTGTGGAAGAAGTACTTTCGTGGACAGAGGAAAAGGTGTTTGGACCAGCCCGTAGCAAACTCTGGCTCGATAATTCAAAAGCTCTGTGCTAAATCCTCCTCCATAATAACCCAACATGCACACTGGATTCCCGGCAATGGCAAGAAAATTAGAATCTGGGAGGATCGTATTATGGGTTGTGATCCTCTGGTTGATGATCGATCTCTGGATCTGCTGAAGGACTGAAAAAGCACATTGCGAGGGTCTGCTTGTGACGACCTTTAAGGTCCGTCACCAACAAACACATATGCAGACGGCTTCCTTAAAAAAGCGCCATCGTAAGTGTATATAGTGATGGTCCTTTATGGTCCGTCACCAAAGAAATTTTCAATGACACTTTTGGTGAGGGTTGTTAAAGGCCCGTCACTAATTCTCTCTTTGGTGACACTTCTAGTGACAAACTTTTAATGACCCTCACCAATGCTCTTTTTGTTACTTCTGGTGACGGTCAAAAAATGTCCATCATCATTGATAATTAAAAAACCGTCACTGTAAGTGTATATAGTGATGGTCCTTTATGGTCCGTCACCAAAGACATTTTGAATGACACTTTTGGTGAGGGTCGTTAAAGGCCCATCAATAATTCTCTCTTTGGTGACACTTCTAGTGACGAAGTTTTAATGACCCTCACCAATTCTCGTTTTGTTACTTTTGGTGACGGTCAAAAAATGGCCGTCATCATTGATCATTCCAATGAGTTTTTGATGACGCTATGTACCTATTAATATATTTTTTTGTCAAAAGTTAACGATTTAATACCATTATTGTGGAGTATTTTTTATAATATGTCCAAAGCCATAGTGGTTAGGGTCAGTGAATTTTTTATAAGTAATTAGTGTGTATCATTTCCCTCAAGTAATAACTAGTCAAATAGAGATTTCCTATGAGTCAACAGATGATTCATATATATTAAGTTTATTATCTAGAAAATTCCCTTTAGATAAAGTTCCACTATTATGTGTAGGAAATATATTATTTAATACATAATCAAGCTTTGACAATTCTATTAATGAGAAAGACCTAACGATCCTCACCAATCTGGGCACGCCTTAATTAATTAATGCTTTGGCACACACTAACATTTCTTAGCACCCCACATGTATTGGAACATCTTTGTACCTAGAACATCTTCTGATGACACTTACGCCCAAGCACATGGTGACATGCGCTAGCACAACATCGTACTCTGCTAACATGTGTTGGCATGCTGCATATAGTCCCTAGCATTCCCTGGAACACCTTGGTTGAATGCATTGACATACATTAGCACTTGGCACACAATGCCACTTGGAATGTATTGGGACCTATTATTAGTGTGCCTAACATGCCCCTTTTCAAAAAGATAAAGTCCTGGCTTATTAACCCTCTTATTGGTTCTTCCTTTTGTTGCCTTGACACATATTGACATACCCTAGTCCCCTGCACCACATCCTTAGCACCCAGCATGTATTGGCATATCTTGGCACTATTAATTGGCACATGGTATAATTAGCACACCCTGGAACTCCCAAGCACAATTTGGGAATTCTTGACATGACTTGATATTCCCTAGCATGCCTTAGCAATGCTTAGCATACCTTGTCAGTCCCTCCTTGGCATGACAACTAACACTCATTAACACTAGTCTCTGGCGCACGTTCCTCATATTCATTAAATTTCATGAATTTTTACTTAGTGCTCCCTTAATGTTTTTTCCTAGTAATCCTTAACACTCATGAACATGCATTATCACTCTCTAGCACACTTTAGCACTGATCTTCAACATTCCCTTCCACTTCATAACATGCATAACACTAGTTCTTGACACATATTGGCGCTTGGCACGTGTTGGTGCTTGGAAAGTCTTAGCATGTGTGGAATATGTTGAGATGCCTTGGTATGATTTGGCATGGTTTAATATTAAATTTATTTGTGATTATCAGTTGTTGGAAAGTAGATGAGAAGTAACAAAGGAATACTTGGCACTTAGAATGCACTAAGACTTTGCACTTGGCACCTATTGTTGCCTAGTGTTGGTGTGCCTAGCATGCCCCTCTTGGAAAAGGTAAATTGATGACTTATTAACCCTCCTTACATGCTCCTTGCCATTTAGCTTACTAGGAACCTGTTTTTGGGGAGAAGAGGAACCCGAACCGCCTCCGCGCTCCCTCGCGTCCGAGGCCTAGCCTCGGTCTCCCCGGGCCGCCCGAAGGTTCTCGCCAAGGCCTTGTCTGGTCCGGCACGTCGCATTGAGCCGGCCGACCAGTGCCTCAGCTGTGCACGGCGCTTTCATTCGGCGCGGCTTTCTGTCCCTTGTGCGCGGCGCCTTCCTTCCCGCCTTGCTCTTCATTTGTTGGATCGCGGCCCCTTGACTCAGAGTGGTGTCTTTTTGCGGTGCTTTGGCCCTCTCTTTGGGCCTCTTCCTCTGCCACTTTGATTTGTAGTTCCATGTCTTGGTTGCAGGGTTTGGTGTGAGCTCGTTTCAAGCCTGGGCGGTGCTACTCCAATGGAGCCCCCTCCGCCTCCTAATTCTGAAGCTGAGGCCTTCCTTAACCTCGTGTTATCCCTCCCTAAAAAGAAAGCTTCCGAGGCTTCAAAGTTTGTGAAACGTTTAGATGACATTCCTGAGATTTCACTCCCTCCGGAGGGCCCGATTCAGGTCGCCCTTTCTCCGCCGAGCGTGCCGTGGTGGGCCGCCCACTCGTCTCCTGCCCTCCTCAAATCATGGAGAACCTCAAGCTCTAGGAACTGGGCGCCGCTGATTAAAGGCAGAGTCACTTCATATTTTTTGGGTAAGGGTTTCTTTCTGTTTGAATTCTCTGAAAAATATGATAAGAAACTAATATTCCGTAACGGTCCCTATTTCATGGGACCTCAGGGGCTGTAACTCAATAAGTGGACGCCCAACTTTGATCCAGCAGTGGACGTCCCTACAGCCGTTCCTGTGTGGGTTAGGCTGCCCAATCTGCCAGTACATTGCTGGAATGACGAGTCTCTTAAGCACATCGGAAATACCTTAGGAAAATACATTGATCGAGCAAACAGTAAGGATCAATTCGACTGTGCTAGAATCTGCGTTGAAGTCGACCTTGAGGTTGGTCTGCCTGAGGCAATAAAGATAAAAGTTGGCTGCTGGACACATGTGCAAAAGCTGGACTATGAACATCTTCCATTCAAATGTCAGAAATGTCATGTCTACGGTCATTTTGCCAGAGGATGTCCTAAGAACAGCGAAGTGGAGAAAGGCAAAGAGGATGGTTGGACTCAGGTAAAAAGGACCAAAACTGCCCACAAACCCTCTAGAACTGGCAACATGAATGGTAAAGGGCCCCAGGTAGGCTCTAGGATCCAAAAACCTCTCATGGAAGACCAAGGAAATAAATTTACCCAGTTAAGCTCAGCAAAAGAAGACACCCAAGAGTTAGAGATGCAGAAAGAAGGATCGCCCCAAAAAGAGTCCCCCTCGGGATCAAAGAAAACCGACAGTAATGCAGACATGATAAAAGAGACACCCACAGAGGAGGTTGAGGAAGTGCAAAGCTCGGAGGCCTCAGAAGAAGAAGGGGAAATAGGTGATTCGCAAACCTCGGCTAGAAGATCAATGAGAGGCCGAAAATCTACTCGGGAAAAAAGAGAGCAAGAGACCTATAAAGACAAACTCCAGGGAAGTCAACCTACCCTTGAGAAACTCTTGGCAAATACTCCGAAGAAGAATAGAAATCAGACCCAGAGCTCCAGAGGAGCTCAACATTCAAAAAACAAGTGATGAAGATCGTCTCCTGGAACTGTAGGGGCATGGGGAGTAGAATAAAAGAGGAAGCCTTAAGAAGTTTGATTAGATCAGAATCTCCCGATCTGCTCCTTATCCAGGAGACCAAAATGGAGGACTTTGCCTTCCTCCAGATAGGTAAGAAATTATGGAAGAAAAGTGAAGGGCAAGCAGTTTCAGCTCGAGGAGCTTCAGGTGGGCTGGGCACTATTTGGGATGCTAACAAATTCATAAAGATCAAAGAACTTAAAAACACCCATTGGCTGTTCTCAAAACTGCAGCACGTAGAAACAGATGTGACCTTCTCCCTCTTCAATGTGTATGCTCCTGTCAGCATAGGGGAGAAGAAGAACTGCTAGGATTCTATCAGAGGTCTGGTAGAAGCTAAAGATTTCGAAAACATAATTATAGCTGGGGACCTAAATCTCACCTTATCATTGTCAGAAAAACGGGGACGAAGCATTGTTAGGGACCCGGCACGGGAATGGGTTGAGGAGCTGCTCCAAGACTGGGACATGATAGACATTAAGCCTCTGTCCAGAAAATACACTTGGTCAAACAAAAGAATCGGCCTAGGACATATCGCTGCAAGGTTAGACAGATTCCTTGTTCAAAGTTATTTTCTTCTTCTTGGTCTAGAGATTAGAATGCAAATTATTCCTTGTAGTGTTTCCGACCATCGGCCCATTAAACCCGGATCTCATTGGGTACATTTGAACTGCTGTCCTATTCCTTTTAAATTCAACCTCATTGTCAAGGAACAAGCCTCCTTTTCTTGCCTTCCGATAAAAGAAAGTCGGAGGACCTAGTCAAAGGTTCTCGCATTCTTTGTTAGGTCTGTCATATCAACTAGGGAGAGTCAAAGTCACCATAACTAATCTTAAAGATCGGGTCAAAACAAAAAACCTTACCTAACCCCGTTGTGGAAAGAAATTGTTACAAAAAACTTCTTGAGATGCATCACTTGGTTTCCCCGAAAACGAGAGATCAGCCAGTCAAATTCTTGACAAGGAGGCTAATCTTCAGCAAATGCTCCTTAAAGCTAGCTTGGCTGAGGAAGAATATTGGAGACTGAAATCCCGCAGTCTGTGGCTCAAGGCGGGAGATAGAAACTCATCCTTCTTTCATAAGCAAGCTCAGGCCCGCATTTGCCGCAACTCTATCTCTGAAATTAAAGTTGAGAACTCTACGTATAGAGATATCCAAAGCATAAAAAACGCTGCCTTCTCTCACTTCAAAAACCTCTATAGTGAAGAGGAGGACTTGGGTCATGATTCTATCCTTGTGAACGAGGTGCCCACCATCATTTCTGTTAGAAACAATCAACTCCTAGAAGCTGAGATCACTAACAATGAAATAGAAAGCGCCCTCTTTGCAATGGAACCGGATAAGGCCCCAGGTCCTGACAGTTTTACTGCCAGATTCCTGCAGTTCTATTGGAAGATTGTGGAGAAAGACTTATGCAGAATGATTCGGAAATCTCAAGAGTGTCAGAAGATTGGGGGAAGCACTAATTCGGCCTTTCTGGCCCTCATCCCCAAGGAGAAAGGCGCCAACACCTTCAGAAGGTTTCGCCCAATCTCCCTCTGTAACATAGGCTACAAGCTTATTACGAAGGTTATTGCTAACAGATTAAAAATCATCCTTCCAGGCATCATACCGGAGAATCAGGGAGGCTTTATTCAGGGTAGGCAGATTGTGGATAACTTTATCCTGGTACAAGAGGCGATTCACTCCAGTGTGGTTCGCAAAGAGAAAGGAATGGTTGTCAAGTTAGATCTTGAAAACGCCTTTGATAGAGTGAGTCATAGTTTTATGCTGGTTGTCCTGCGCAAATTTGGGTTTGGTCCCAAATTCATCAATTGGATTAAGGCTTGTATCAGTGAGCCTTGGATTGCCCCTCTGGTGAATGGGAGGGCCACAGACTTCTTCAAAGCTTCTTGAGGTCTGAGACAAGGGTGTCCTCTTTCCCCTCTGCTCTTTGTCCTCCAAGCCTCTGTCCTCAGCTTCCTTTTGAACAAAAAACAACAGGAGAAAGATTTAATGGGCCTGAATATTGCGAGAGGAGTCAACAATATAAACCATGCCTTATTTGCAGATGATTTCCTCTTACTGGGTGCTGCCTCAGTATCCTCTGCCAAAAGATTTAAAGAAGTGATTGACGATTACTGTCAAGACTCAGGAAGCAGTCTCAATAAAGGAAAATGCAATATCTACTGCTGGAATACCCCTGCCATCACGATGCAAGCCATTTCCTGTTGCTTTGGCTTCGCAGCATCCTCGTCTTGGACATCCTTCAAGTATTTGGGTCTCCCAATTTTTCAAAAATGTCCTGTCAACAGAGACTGGTTACCCCTGCTGGAAAATTTTGATTCCAAGATCCATTCCTGGGGTTACAACTGGCTTAATATGGCTGGTAAGACTGTGCTTATTAAAGCAGTTTTAAACAGCCTTCCCATCTATCAGTTTGCTGTGATGCTGGCTCCCATTGGAATTATGAAGAAAATGGAGGATCACATTAGAAAATTCTTCTGGAAAGGCGGGAAAGCTAACGAAAAGAAAATCCCCTTAATAAGCTGGAACAAAATCTTCATGCCCAAATTAGAAGGTGGATTGAACTTTAAGAATATCTGCACGGAGAACATTGCGTTGGGAGCTAAGCTGAGTTGGAGGATTATTGCCCCAAAACTGGGGTGGGCACAACTCGCCTTGTGGAAGAAGTACTTTCGTGGATAGAGGAAAAGGTGTTTGGACCAGCCTGTAGCAAACTCTGGCTCGATAATTCAAAATCTCTGTGCTAAATCCTCCTCCATAATAACCCAAAATGCACACTGGATTCCTGGAAATGGCAAGCAAATTAGAATCTGGGAGGATCGTATTATGGGTTGTGATCCTCTGGTTGATGATCGCGATCTCTGGATTTGCTGAAGGACTGGATGCATAGAGCAGGCTACATTACTTTGTGGGATATTTCCAATTGGGAAAACGGTAAATGGCATAGTTGGATTAACATCGAGGTGCCCCAGGTCCCGTCCAAAGAGTTTGCAATCTTCCTAGCCTTTTTAAACGGCAAGGCTCCCTTGAACAACAGAAAATTGGATGCCCGAGGTTGGGGTCCGACCCTTGGATGCTATACTGTTTCTCAGGGCTACAGGAAAATCTCATCAATTCCCCACGTTCCTACAGATCCGAAACCATGGAAAGGGGTTTGGTCCCAGTCTTCGCTGCCCAAAATTGACTCCTTCTGTTGGCTCCTTTGCCATCAGAGAATTTTGACAGATGATAGATTGCAGAGAAGAGGTTATCTAGGCCCCTCTCGATGCTTGATGTGTGGAGATAACGCAGAGTCTGCTGCGCATCTGATGCTCAATTGCAATTTTGTGATAGACCTTTGGAATGAGGCCTTAGGCCCTTGGAGTCTGGACTTCGTCCTCCCAACTAGCATTCCCGACCTGTTTTCGAAGTGGTTGAGTTTGTACCCAGGAGGCTCTCCACATAATGTTCATATCAAAGCCGCCTGGTGCATACTCCCTAAACTGATTTGCTGGCATACCTGGTTGGAAAGGAACCAGAGGATCTTCAGAGATAAGAAAAGAGACCACAAGATTGTTTGGGTAAACATTAAAAGCTAGCTGAAGGAGTGTCTTGGTGATCATCTGGACGGGGCAGGCTTGAGAGATCATGACGCTATTTGGAGCGATTCTCTTGATCTCCGCTTCGTCGATATTATCAAACCTCTCCCTCCTCTCAATGCTTGGCAGATTAGACTTAACGCTTCTGATTTCTTGGCCTTTTGCACAAAGCAGGCGCATATCATTATCTTCTTTGACGGGGCAGCGAAAGGAAACTCGGGCAGCTCCGGAGCTGGTGGAGTAGTTAAAAAAGCAGATGGCAACACTGTTCTTAGATATGCCTAGGGAGTGGGCTTCAATACTAGCATACAAGCTGAAGCCCTGGCCCTTCTCCAAGGCCTTAAGCAACTTAATTCTTTTGGTATCTGCGATGCAATTGTGATGGGAGATTCCCAGTCTATCATAAAAACCATTGTTGACTGTTCTTCCCCTTCTGATCTAAGATTGTCCAGACTGATTAGCAGAATAAGAACCCTGATGAAATCATTTCAGAGCTTGAATTTCTTCCATGTCAAGAGAGACAATAATAAAGATGCTGACGTTGAAGCTAATAAAGTTGTTCACCTCCCCCTCGGAGTCATCCTCAGAGATGGAGTAGAAGGTTGGGACCCCATTCCCTAATTATCTGTCAATTATGTATTACAGCCTCTTATTGGAGCAGTTTGTCTGCATTTTTAAAGTGGGGAAGATTGAGGCGATTGCCAGGAAAATTGTTTGTAAGAACCTCTGGGCTAGCAAAGAAAAAGACACTCTGATCCTAGTATCGGAGATATCTGAAATTTGCTTAGCATTTTGTAACTAGCTTTGAGGCATTTTGGCCAGAATTTAATATATCTCTCTACTCGTTTCTGTTTAAAAAAAAAAAAAAAAACCCTATTATGTGTTCATTTCCTTGTAGTTTAACTTTTTTCTCCCTTTTGTTGTCTTGACATTCCCTGACATGCATTGACACACCCTTGCACATCTTGGCATGCCTTATCACTTAGCACATATTAGCATGTTTGACATGTATTCCCACTATCTGGCACATCAAGGGGGTGAAGAGAGATGTAGTCCTAAAGTAGGTCGATTACGAGGGCGAGTAAGGGTTGCTAAAGAGAGGTCATGATCATCCTCCAAGAGCAAGATCATCATGTGAGTGTTCAGAAGAATGTTACATACCTTAAGGGTCGGTTTGCGCTAGGAAGTAGGATGGCATATTGTTGGTTCTCTTCTGGCAGATCGAGCTTAAGAGAGGTTTCTCATGAGAATCTAGGCATGTGATTTCAATGGTGTCTTTGTGTGAAGGCCGCATCAAATTCTGAAATGTTGAAATTTGCAACAAGAAACAGTGAGATTGGAAACCAGAAAGGACAAAAAAAAATGCACCCACACCGGTGAGGAATTTTGATGCACCAGGAGTGAGGAATGTGGGGCGTCTAATTTATTTTTCCCTTAAATAAATTGGACAATAAATTGTAATTTCATCTCATAACAACTTGTGTTAGTTAATTAAGTCATGGTGACCGAGTTAGCTCAAGAAATTCAAGTACTTGTGGGTCTAAGATGAGGCATCCTACTTTCGAGAAGACACGGAAAGGTAAACACTCTCTGCCAAGATTTTCCATACAGCCCAAGTTGAGCAACCACATATACATCACCAGTTTTTTCTCTTCAGATTTGTGACTTAGAAGAGCTTTGTCTGACCACCTCCGGGTTGCTCCCAGAGTCACCCAAGCAAGCCCTCTCAACATCATCCTCTTTCTGTAGTACCTAATTAGTAATTTAATTAACCATAACAGTTTCTTGATCTTACTGATTACTCTCTTTTTCAGTGATGTTTGCATTATGCCTTGAAAAATATAAGGTAACTTGGTGTGAAATTGTAAATTGATAATTCCAGCTGGAAACATTTCAAGACTTATGGACAAGAAGTGGACATATATTAGTTACTACATTCAAAGAAAAGTCCTCCCCACAGATATTATAAATACCTGGAAAATGCTGCATTTGACTTCAATATCCATACTCTGAGAAGCATACTCTGTTTTTGAGGAGTACAAGCTTTTCTCTAAACACTTGGAAATAGTCTCCTCACTAAGTCATGTGCTAACATCCTTACGATGTACGATGTATTTTTGTAGTTTTTTTATTAAGAACAATAGAGATTTATGCAAATAAGTGTGCATTCACATTATTTGTGAATGCATTCACATTATTCACAATAGAGATTTATGCTGATTGGATATTATTTGTGCTAATCACATTTTATATTAATGTTAGTAGCATAGTAAGCAGCGTAAAAGAGAGGCAGAAATTTGATTGTGTGCCATGTTAGGTTCTGGAAATGCTATAACATGTGAGAAGCAATGAACCAAAACCTCTCATTGCAATTATGAACCAAAACATAGTGCCATAAAACTTAACTTATGTGACCCTGAAATATTGATTTGTGCATCAAATTTGTGGACATTAGTACATATAGACAATGAACCTATCTACCCTACACTGATATGACCTTGAAATTTGAGTATACTTGACTGAGATATCATATTTGACAAAGTTTGATACATTGACATATTGCCACGATGTATTGGTCTTAACATTGACACATTCAACCTCCATTGACATTGAAATTACACATAGACCACAATGTAAGATAGACCTTTGGCATTTAGACTTTACAAGTGTTTTGGGCATTGATATGTTGACCTCAGCTTAGTAGCAGTATCCAATGTCCTTGAGCTATTTCATCCTACATCTTAAATCTTAGACCCTAAAACTTTAAATGCATTATACCAAAATGTGAAGCCTTTAAACCTTGAACCCTGCTTATTAAGAAATCTGAACACTAAAATACCCTTTAAAGCCCCAAAATCCGTGATGGACATTGGTTAAAATGTCCTCAAGAGATATCCAACCTGTCTACAAGGGTAGTTATGCACACAGATATTCATAAATAGCCCATTGTAAGTTCAAATTCCATACTATCACCCAATTACCTTTTGAAAATGACTAAAAGCATTGCAGTATGCTTAAATAGCCCATTGGACGTGCACATTCCATACTATGACCCAATTAGCTTTTAAAAATGATTCTAAGCATTGTAGTATGCTTTAAGAAATGACCTTTTGAAAATGATTGTAAAAAAATGGTGAAACACTTTAGGAGCTTTTGGCATTATAGATAACCTGTACTTAAGGACTCTTTGATATCTCTTGGAAATACAAGAGAAATGATTCTGAGAATCATTGCAGTATGCTTTAACTGGTCTTTTGAAAATGATTCTAACAAAAAAGGTAGCAAACTTGAGGAAGTTTTGGCATTAGAGATAAACTCCACTGAAGGACTTGAGATATATCTTAGAAAAATAAATTTGTTCTAAATTACTAGGAGGCTGTTGGAAAGGCTTTTGGAGCTTCATGCACATTCAAGTTCCATATATCAATTAGGGGCCTTGGTCTGATCTACACTTGAAGTATTTCTGTAGTATTTTTATTAAGAACAGTACAGATTTATGCAAATAAGTGTGCATTCACATTAAATAACTACAAGTACTCTGCTGATTATACACAGGGTATGTGTGTGGACTGCATTCTTGTTGGTTTTGCTGGCCATTCTGGGTGCATGCTCAGATGTTGAAGTTGAACTAAAGTCTCTCGGACCCCTAAGAAAAACCATAATGGCCATCATGCATTCTGGGTGCATGCTCAGATGTTATCTTGGGTGTAACTCTTTTGTTACTGAACAGGCTTGGTACCATCTGTTTTGAATTTCAATTTAAATAGTGTTTCCATCTAGCTTTCTTGCCATATGGAAGTGTGGTTAAGGGCCACATACCTTTTGGCATCAGTTAGTTATACTTCATTCAACTGCATGATGGTTTTTAAGGGCTTGTATCCATGACTTTACGTGCTTTACTTGACCTTCAAAGTGGAGAATGGTCAACCACTTTTGGGTTATCTACAACTTGTTCATCCCATAGTGTTATTGTTATTGTCTCCGAGCGCTTTAAGCCACATTTAGTAGACTTGGATTTTCATTTCATGTGTCTCATGTCTTCCAACTTCCATTAACTCATTTACCTGTCAAAGTGACATCCCCATTGACAATCAATTCAAGTTTGATCTGCTTATAAGGCATTATTTCCATTCAAATTCTAAGTTGTAAGTTTGTAACCAATCATGATACGTTTGACAACTTTGTCATCAAGTGTGTGCCTCATTTACTGGTATATAGCCACCTCTATGCGAACATTTGAAGATCCTCAAGAGATCATTTGTTCTAAATTACTAGGAGGTTGTTGGAAAGGCTTTTGCAGCTTCACGTACATTCAAGTTCCATATATCAATTAGGGGCCTTGGTCTGATCTACACTTGAAGTATTTCTGTAGTATTTTTATTAAGAACAGTACAGATTTATGCAAATAAGTGTGCATTCACATTAAATAACTACAAGTACTCTGCTGATTATACACACGGTATGTGTGTGGACTGCATTCTTGTTGGTTTTGCTGGCCATTCTGGGTGCATGCTCAGATGTAGAAGTTGAACTAAAGTCTCTCGGACCCCTAAGAAAAACCATAATGGCCATCATGCATTCTGGATGCATGCTCAGATGTTATCTTGGGTGTAACTCTTTTGTTACTGAACAGGCTTGGTACCATCTGTTTTGAATTTCAATTTAAACAGTGTTTCCATCTAGCTTTCCTGCCATATGGAAGTGTGGTTAAGGGCCACATACCTTTTGGCATCAGTTAGTTATACTTCATTCAATTGCATGATGGTTTTTAAGGGCTTGTATCCATGACTTTACGTGCTTTACTTGACCTTCAAAGTGGAGAATGGTCAACCACTTTTGGGTTATCTACAACTTGTTCATCCCATAGTGTTATTGTTATTGTCTCCGAGCGCTTTAAGCCACATTTAGTAGACTTGGATTTTCATTTCATGTTTCTCATGTCTTCCAACTTCCATTGACTCATTTACCTGTCAAAGTGACATCCCCATTGACAATCAATTCAAGTTTGATCTGCTTATAAGGCATTATTTCCATTCAAATTCTAAGTTGTAAGTTTGTAACCAATCATGATACGTTTGACAACTTTGTCATCAAGTGTGTGCCTCATTTACTGGTATATAGCCACATCTATGCGAACATTTGAAGATCCTCAAGAGATCATTTGTTGCCATTCCATACGATGTCTTCAACTTCCATCGATTTATTCACCTGTGAATATCCATCGAAAGTCACACCCCCCTTGACAATCAATTCAAGTTTGATCTGATTATAAGATATTATATCCCTTCAAATTCTAAGTTGTAACCAGTCATGATACGTTGGACAACTTTGTCAACAAGTGCATGCCCTCTTTTACTAGTATGTAGCCACACTTGTGTAAACATTCTAAGATGCTTAAGAGATCATTTGTTGTCATTCCATACTAAATGTAGTGTCTTTTGATGTAGGGAATTGGTGGGAAATCTAGTTTTGTCATTCCATACTTAACTGACTACTTATGATTCCTATTGTTACTCAAGATAAAAACTCTTTGGAACTTTGGTGAATGAAATGAATTGCTTTTTTCACAGGAACGTTTGTTAAGTAGCAGCCCTGGAGCCTAGGAACCTCTAGAAGAATCTGAAATAGTGGAAACAAATGAAATTGCCAGATTTTCTTTATCCTCTTTTTCAACTAAAATCCTTTTCCAATGTTCCTGTGGTGGTGCCCTTGCTTTCTGCATTAAATGCATCTATACCTTGTTATTTTAGCAACAAAAAGTCTAATTGCAAGTGAATCTCATTTTTGTATCAGATCAGCAAACTTTTTCTTGAACTTTTTGTTCCCACCTGCTGAAAGAAAACTCTGTTTTTTTGTTATCAATTTTGAATATTTCTTTCATGTCTTCTCTTGCAGTAGTATGGAGATTATTCAAGGTTAATCTGGGCCCTCTTTCAAGTGAAGTGACCAGACTGTCATAAGATTAGACTAGTAAAGCAATCAAGGTGATGACTGCATGTACATTGGTGCCTCAACTGGTGCCTGCCTCATTGATCACATCTTATGTTGTCATCTTTATTTGGGAAAATTTCCTCAGATATATCTTAGGATGGTAGCTGGATATTCATAAATGTTAAATATCTTGAATTCCAAGTGATTATTGTGCAATTCATAAAATTTTGTAACCAATCATGATACGTTTGACAACTTTGTCATCAAGTGTGTGCCTCATTTACTGGTATATAGCCACATCTATGCGAACATTTGAAGATCCTCAAGAGATCATTTGTTGCCATTCCATACGATGTCTTCAACTTCCATTGATTTATTCACCTGTGAATATCCATCGAAAGTCACACCCCCCTTGACAATCAATTCAAGTTTGATCTGATTAGAAGATATTATATCCCTTCAAATTCTAAGTTGTAACCAGTCATGATACGTTGGACAACTTTCTCATCAAGTGCATGCCCTCTTTTACTGGTATGTAGCCACACCTGTGTGAACATTCTAAGATGCTTAAGAGATCATTTGTTGTCATTCCATACTAAATGTAGTGTCTTTTGATGTAGGGAATTGGTGGGCAATCTAGTTTTGTCATTCCATACTTAACTGACTACTTATGATTCCTATTTTTACTCAAGATAAAAACTCTTTGGAAATTTGGTGAATGAAATAAATTGCTTTGTTCACAGGGATGTTTGTTAAGTAGCAGCCCTGGAGCCTAGGAACCTCTAGAAAAATCTGAAATAGTGGAAACAAATGAAATTGCCAGATTTTCTTTATCCTCTTTTTCAACTGAAATCCTTTTCCAATGTTCCTGTGGTGGTACCCTTGCTTTCTACATTAAATGCATCTATACCTTGTTATTTTAGCAACAAAAAGTCTAATTTCAAGTGAATCTCATTTTTGTATCAGATCAGCAAACTTTTTCTTGAACTTTTTGTTCCCACCTGCTGAAAGAAAACTCTGTTTTTTTGTTATCAACTTTGAATATTTCTTTCATGTCTTCTCTTGCAGTAGTATGGAGATTATGCAAGGTTAATCTAGGCCCTCTGTCAAGTGAAGTGACCATACTGTCATAAGATTAGACTAGTAAAGCAATCAAGGTGATGACTGCATGTACATTGGTGCCTCAACTGGTGCCTGCCTCATTGATCACATCTTATGTTGTCATCTTTATTTGGGAAAATTTCCTCAGATATATCTTAGGATGGCAGCTTGATATTCATAAATGTTAAATATCTTGAATTCCAAGTGATTATTGTGCTTGTTACATATTAGGAACCTCCTCTTTATTTGGTGAAATTCCCTCAGACAAATCTCACAGTTACAGCTTTATTTTCACACACATGTGCCCCATTCTTTTGTTGGTGTTTTGGCACTGCTGGTGTGAGTCGTTTGATCATTAATGCTCAAAATGCTACAAGTAAGATCCCCGTGATTATTATTTTCCCATTTTTTGATTCTTGCAGTTCCTATGGTATGTTTGACTTCATCTTCTTCCAGAATGTTAAATGATCTTGTTCAATAACGGAATTCCCATTTGCAGCTTCCAGATGAAAACCCATGCTGTGAAAATTTTCAACCAGATCCCTTTTAGACAAAGAAGAAAGTCACACTAGCTACAGCCATGGCTCTGGTGTACTTGGAGCCTTCTAATTTGCATGGGTGTTTGTTGTGTATTCCTTTGTCTTTTCCAATTAGGTAACCAACCTGCAAATTAAAATAATATTGGAAAAAAATTCAGTGCTCTAAGAGAGATATTGAGCTTGTGTTTGCAACACTAGAGTGCTCAGCTATTGGAATCAGATTTATAGATTAAGGCATGAATGTACCGCAAATAAAAGACATACCATCCACTGAAATATTTTAATTTTAGCAGAAAGAATGATGTATTCACAGCGGGCAAATATTGGCGAGTAAAATATATGATAGAGAATTGCAGTACTTTGGAAATAAAATGCACGAGTCAACCTTACATAATCTGGAATTACCCAACACTTCCGGACTGTGACTACAATTTAGCTATGCAAGTTTCCTGATTATCATGCTGTCTTCTCTGTTGCATTTTACTCTGTCTGTCTTTTTGTGACAATTTTTGTTGTCTCATTATATATTTTTTTATTATTCAATAAAATGTATTAAATACTTCTCTATAGATAAAGGCTAAAGGGCTATTCATAAAGAAAAGGTCAGTTAACCTTCCTAAAGTAATATTACATAGACAGTAAGCTCTCATTAGCATATGCAAGCTCCTTAAGGACTTGTTCCAGCTTATCAATTTAGATTCCAAAGTGTAAGAGAGAGTGCATATGTGCCTGATAAGCCAAATGTGTGCTTCCTTGAGCATCAAAAACAAAGGAATAAGAAAAATATCAAAATGAAGAAAGAAGTTGGTAAATATCTATCATTAGCAAGTGCGGGATGGATAATTTAAATGGTTTCACAGTTGTTTAAGCCTTAATTGAAAGGGATTCTGGCTATCATCAAAAATCACAGAAAGCTTGCAACCCTTACACAACATTTACAAAGCATGATAAGACAGTATATATCCAGCGTGATAAGGTTTATATATCCAGCTTACAAACAATAACCAAACAGTAGCAAGAAAATTGCAGTACATTTGATGTAAAAAACATATAGCTTAGAGAAGTATAATAGTAATCATGTATCCAACATCTTAACCATGATATTAATCACAAGTAAGCTATCACAATCTGTGTCCAGAATCTTCAAATGTTTGGGATAGTAATTTACCAATTCATTGTTCTCTCTCAATCATTGATCAATTCAATGTCACTACTCTTCCAACATATAAAAGTGTTAAGTGCATCTGCTAAATACTCGCATTGACTACTTCTATGTTTAAGCTTAATTTCACAATCCGAATCAACCAAGATTGATTGTGGGCACACAAAATAATATCCTTCTCCTAATACTTCTCCATTGGGCATGAAAAAATTTGGTTCAGTGTTTTTTATGTAACCCTTTGCAACCTTCACTTGACCATTAAAATATGTAAGTGAACATTTTTTCCCATTCAATCCTGTATTTGAAGGTAGTAATTGCGGTTGACCCTGCAAATAAACAAATTCTTGTAAGATTCCATAGAATAAAAAGATAATATTAAAAAAGAAAATAAACAAGTATAAAACTTACCCGTGTTATTAAGTCACCAATTGGGTCATGAACAGGTTGTCCTGAAGTCAATGGAGTTTGTTCTAGTGAAGCCTGACTAAGACTTAAGGAACTCTGCTAAAAAATAAATAGTTTGAATGTGATACCATGAAATCAGAAGATGAACGGTTAAGCTATAGAAATAATATTTCATTAATTACATATCTACAACAATACAATCATGTTCATATTGGCATGTGCTTTTAAAATTTCAATCTTCAAAGATGGCATACATCAACAATTAAATATCCTACACGTAACTCTTACATTGTTGGTTGGTTCTGGATCAACTCGACCATTTTCTTTTCCCGCCTCCGTGGCAGCTTTCCATTGCATTAATTCTTCAACAGCTGCCTTCAATATTCCAAGTTCCTTGTCTTTTTCTTTCAATTTTTCTTCTGTATTATGTAATTGCCTCTTGTAAGTTCCCAAAGGAGCTCGCATGGGATGCCCACATGGCCTCCTGCATCAGCCTTAATGACGTTATTAATATGCCTCCTCGGGTTGTCAATCCGCCGCTTAACTGCTCTCCGATGCCTCTGTATATGGCAGTTCTTCTGATCTCTATTCTCATTATGGAACGCGAGCATGATAGTAGCAGCTGTGGGAGAGCTCTGACTCCCCTCTGCGGTGAATGCCCTCCTGGCTTTGCCGACTCCAACATTAAAACTCAAACAGGGCGTAGATGCAGTCTTCTGGCCTGCTTGGAGATTCTCCCTAGAATTCACTTCTCCAATAGCCCCTTCTGCAGTGTTACTTCTTCGCCTGGTGTCTCTGTAGAGCTCATAGAAGGCTCAGACATTCCTGCTGGTGTTCAATTGGCTCCCCTCGGTCGTCGTCCCTCTGCTCTCAGGGCCTCTGTTACTTCTGACGTCTCACCATTCTCGTGCCACCTTTGCCCTACTCCCTTCTCCATGCCTCGTCTCCGACTGCGGATGCGCTGTCGGCATGGAATCAGCTGGGGTCAAGCCTCCTTTAATCCACCCTCGCCCTCCTCTGATTCGGGTTCCTCATCTGCTAGTGAAGAGCCTGTCCTTCCTCCTGCTTCGCGCAGAGGCAAAGTCAGAGGTCGAGGGCGCATTCAAGATTCCAGCCACGTTGGCCCTTCTGCTCCTTTTTCAAATTCTAACCCTCCTGGCAGAGTGCATTCGGGGTCCACCATAAGGAAAACCTCTCAGCATGCAGAGCTTCGTTTTCACTGTACCTCTGTTCATTCAATTATCACTGCGTTCATTATTGTCTCCCTCCGCGAGGAAATTCCTCATCAGGCCCCTGCCCGCCCTGCATCTCCCTCGTCTCCTCGTGCCCCTCACTCCACTGGCAGAGAGAGTCTCCCGGATTCCTCTACTCTCCCATCTCAAGCTGTGCTGAATAATGATGCTAAGGACCCGGACCTAAAGGATGGCAGCCAAGCTGGCATGGCTGACAGCAGTAATGACTACGAATATGGTTGCAGGATCGTTGAGGAGCCGATGTCTCCAGAGCATGAAGGGTGAGCCGATGTGCGCAGACTTCATTTTCTCCAGTTTTCTTTGCTCAATCACTGTTGGAGATGTTTTTCTTTTTAGTTTTAGAGCACAGCTGGAATGGCTGATAGACGTTTTCAGTTTATATATTTATGTCTCTATGGTTTGTATAAATTCAAGGCCGGTTTCCCTACCATGGGCGGCCCAGACTATGATGTTAACAGGATCAGTTTCCCATTATGGGCGATCCAGAATTTTTATGAACAGCATGCTTATCAAGCCCAGCTGTCTGGCTTTCACAGCAGACGTTGAGGCAGTCTTGTACTATTACTCTTTACACTTAATAGAATTAGTCTCACTTAGAAAAAAAAAATGGTGATAAGGGTATAGTTCCCTAACCACTTCCCTCTGAACAACTCTGAATTTCTGAGAGTCGCAAGGGTTAGGGATGTTTTCAAAGATGGCTGCCCCTTCTGTTGCCAGTTTACCGATAGGGAAAAGAGTATCTTTGAAGATGAACTAATTTCTTGCAATCCACATTCCCCAGGCAATCAAGAGGGGCATAGTTCTAACTTTGTCATTAGGAGCTTCCTGCCACCATCTTTGCCATGCTTCTGAGAGCAGTTGGCTTTCCTATCTCTGAGGAATATTTGTCATCCTCAGCGTTTCATTCCAAAGGCTGATGGTAAAGGGGCAAGAAAGAAAAATTTGTTGCACTGATTTTTCACTGTCTTTGCACAGAGAGCACCACCCTGGACCAATTTTCCCTTTTTTTTTGAAGGAAATCCCAGGTGGGGACTTTCTTCTGAAGAATACACCAGAAAAACAATCTTGTCTTAGCCGGCTCTTTTAGCTTCCACAATGGTTTTGACCACTAGACAGGATCCTCCCACCCATTCTGAGACATTAACCAAGCATAACCCAGCTTAGGGGTATACATACAAGTCTGAGAGTGCACCCACCGCAACTGAGACATCAACCAAGCATAACCCAGCTTAGGGGTATACATACAAGTCTGAGAGTGATTGAGCACCTTAATGATATTAAGGTGCTCAATCACGTCTCTCGAGAGAACAAAAGAACCCATACAGCCCACCTAAGAATCTCGACCCAGTCTGACCAATCTCCCATCCCCAACATTCTAGGCCAAACCTTGTTCGATAATTTTTACAGCTGCCACCAAAGCCTTCCACACCATCGACGAATTCTTGAATTATTTTTGAGGCAGTCTGAGCCAGACCAGAGTTGGCATAGGGTCTATGTATTTCCTCCTTCTTACCGAAGTCCAGAGGTTCTCCGTAGTGATTAGTCTCCAAGCTAGTTTCGCCGCTAGAGACCTTGAGAATGGAAAGAGGTCCTTTATTCCCCAACCATCCTAACATTTTGGTCTAACTAATTTTTCCCACGCAACCCAAGGGGTTAAGTGTTCCGACTTGGAGCTTGCCCATAGGAATCTGCTACAGATTTTGTTGATCTTCATCAGAATAATTTTTGGCATCCAAATGAGGCTAGCCCAGTAAACCAGAATTGCCATCACCACATATTTGATTAGAACCAACCTCCCTACTCTGGACAGCCATTTGAAACTCCAGTGATTCATCCTATTCTCAATTTTAGCTAAGAGCCATTTCCAATCCTAAATCCGATAATTATCCGGCTTAAGAAAGAAGCCCAGATACTTAAAGGAGTCCTATAGAGTTTTAACTTCAAAGTGAAGGTAGTATTTTATTCTGTCCACTTCCACCCTTGAGAGCCCTACAGTGGTCAGGGAAGATTTTTGGCCATTAAATCTTATGACATTAACCCCTAACCTATATTAATCCATGAACCTCCTAAGCCATAAATCCTTATCCTCTTAACCTGTGACCCTTAACCCCTAAACACCTTACTACTAACCCCTTAACCACTAATAGCTAAATCTCCTAAATATTGAGTCCTTAACCGCTAAATCCTCTGACCCTAAATCCCTTTGGCCCTTGACGCTTGACCCTTGAAGCCCTTAACCACTAAGTATCCAAAGCTGAAAACAACACCCCAAACCAGCAAATTGACCTCCTAGGAGAATCCTTCGTCTCTAATTGAGCATATTAGAAACATTACTTGATTCTTAGAGAACCAGGTACTAGTTACGAGGATATGTGTTTGTGGGTAATGCCATTATTATCATGTATACCAAATGTAGACAATTGGATAATTTGCAAAGCCTCGATTTGAATTACTCACAATATCTACACTTCATCACGTTGAGATGGAGCTTGTAGTGTTCTCTCACATAAGGAGTTGTAAATGAAAAGGAACAAGCTCCTATTACATGGAGGGTTTAAAGAGTTTAAAAAAGAGCAGGGTTAAGGAGATAAGAGCGGGAGCACAGTCCGGGTTACTTAAAACCTTTTTTCCAAAATTTCCTACTATGTTTCTGGCATACTTTTTCCCTGTCCTATTGACCACAAATTTTGTATTAATTATTGCTTTCATCACAACACCTACTACAATAGATATATATGATGTTCATAAGCCTATTTATAGTTGTGATAAGTGGATTAGGGGCTCCCTTATCACAACCCATAACCCCTAATACGTTTACGCCCTTAGCCAAGGGGGCCCAAGGGTGTACTTGTAGGGGCATTGAGACCAAATTTGGGGGGTCATAACATTAGGAAAAGTGGAATGACATAACAAAAAAGTTTATGGGGGGGGGTATCTTATGGTGTCTTGAACAGGCCAAGGGGACACAAGGGTAACATGTATGTGTAGAAGTCAGAGGTGCAAGCATGGTTTACTAAGATCTATAATCCTAGCATTAGAGAATGAGAAGGGGGCTTAGGACCTAATTTCATAGGGCCTAGGGGACCTAGAGGGAAGGCAATGAGAGAAATTGATAAGGGAACCCAAAATAATGGTGATAATGGGATTAGGAGTCCAATTATCACAAAACATAAGCCCTTAACCCATAACCACTAAATTCCCTACCCCCTTAACCCCCAATCCATATTCCCTTAACCCCTGCACTCATAAAGCATAACCCATATACCCCTTCATTCATTAAATCTTATGACATTAACCGGCCCCTAACCTATATTAATCCATGAACCTCCTAAGCCATAAATCCTTATCCTCTTAACCTGTGACCATTAACCCCTAACCCTTCACCCCTAAACACCTTAACTACTAAAAGTACAACACCCCAAACCAGCAAATTTACCTCCCAGGAGAATCCTTCATCTCTAACTGAGCATATTAGAAACATTAATTGTTTCTTAGAGAACTAGGTACTGGTTACGAGGATATGTGTTTGTGGGTAATGCCATTATTATCATGTATACCAAATGTAGACAATTGAATAATTCGCAAAGCCTCGTTTTGAATTACTCACAATATCTACACTTCATCATGTTGAGATGGAGCTTGTAGTGTTCTCTCACATAAGGAGTTGTAAACGAAAAGGAGCAAGCTCCCATTAGAGGGCTTTTCTGTGTGGGAGTGTTGGAGGCAGAGTGGTTTCTGGAGGTCCCATTGAGGAAACCAAAGAGACAAAAGCGACTGCAGATTCGTCATGAGGAGGCTGCGCATCATTTTGAGGAGCAGCAGGGGGTGGTTCCCTATCGAGATCGAACTCTGGGGGGCATGGTAGCGGAGGGCAAAGTCAGAATTTCAAACACCAGCCTAGATCAAGTAGCACGCACGAGCTCCCGTGTAAAAAATATATTCCCTAATATAGTTTTTATTAATGCTCTAATTAAACTAACATTATTACTTTATAAGTCTTCAACATCATTAAATATTAAATATAGCTTCTATTTGAATTGAACTTCTGTTCTTGAAATAAAAATAAAACTTAATGAAAACTAAAAATACTAAATGACCACAAAAATACTAGATGACCTCCTTTTACTCAAATAAAAATAAAACTTAATAAAAACCAAAACCAACATAGCAATTTCTTTATAATTTTTTACTATCTATTAAAATCTAACTTGGCCGCTAGTCTAAACTCTAGTAAATGGACCTCTTAAAATTTATTCCTAGATGTGAAATGACCTTTTTTGCTCAAATAAAAATACTAGATGACCTCCTTTTGCTGAAATAAAATTAAAACTTTATGAAAATCAAAACGACTATTGCAATTGTTTTGGTACCTCTAAAAATTTAATTTTTGGGCGGCTTCTTAAACTTTAATTTCGGGCGGCTTCTTAAAATTTAATTTCGGCGGCTTCTGAAACTATAATTTCGGGCGGCTATTTTCCCTTGGCCAGGTTCGGGACAGAGTTAGGTGATTTTGGCGCAGATGCCATACCCTTCTATGCTTCGCTGCACTCTGGATTCGACTATATTCTTAACGCGATTTTATTATATCAGATCTGGTTTAACTCTTTTTCCAACTTTAATTGAGATATTATTCTCCTGATTTGGGGGTTTCTCTGCAATTCGGAACAGAAAACATGTGGTCCGTTGCCAACATATGGAGATAAAATTGCAACCTTCGACAACTCAAAGAGGGAGAGTGTGTATTGATAAGTTCTAAAGGTATTTTCCTGATATCTATGACTTTCATTGTTAAAATTTCAATAGATTTAAACTTGTATACCGAATTATGTAGAAGGCAGTGGTAGGGTTGACAAGATTTTATAAAATCAATCATATTTTTTTTTGTGGTTAGCAAGACCAGGCACTCCTTAGAACTGCTCTCATACGCTGATTGTCCCTTACTTTTGTTGTAGGAATTAGTCCTTACGGCCCCTCCAACAAGCCTCATACAGACATGCGTTATCTCTATAATAACTATAGTGCCTGAGACTCTCTTAAACAATAAATATGCCACCCCTTTTGGTACCAAAACAACCCTACTATCAACGTATTTACGTAGCTACTCCTCGGGCCTGTTATATCTTCTAATCTGACCTCAAAACAGTCATTTCAGGCTTCAGTCTTCTCTTCTTCAAGTTGTGGCTTACATCAAAAGGTGTTTTACTCCTAAATATTTTTGCTTGGACGTTATCTTAGCCTCCCTCACCTTCTATTTATACGCAATATAAAGGCTTCATTTGGGTGTCCACATTGGCTTGACAAGTTGTCACATGGCTTATTAACATCAAGCCAACCTAGACTCTTCTTTAGCTGAACCTTTTGCTCCTTGATCTAGACACCCACAACTCCCTATGAGTTTCTTCGCTAACCACACTCTGATTCACTATCCCTTAAAGTAGCTCAAATACTCTCTGATACCATGTTGCTTTTCCACGATCTTGGGTCTAGGATAGTGTCTTAAAATCTTTCACGCTACCAAACCAATAATCACAATGATACTATCTTGCACAACAAAATATAAAAAACAGTAAATCTACCAATGCACAAAATACAGAAAACTTCTTACAATTTTTAACCCAACTTTGTTATATTAATCAACATATGATACAACAGTCTAGGGCTCCCATACCAAGGATAATGGCCTTCATACACCCATTGATACAAGATACAAAACTAGGTTTGGTGTCAGTCCATCGACAACCAATCTGCCCTCAACAAGATACTCTGACCATGTCGTTGTCGCATTCTCTCTCAGATCTTCTCGGTCATGCCCTGTACCAGCTCGGTCCTTCGGCTCCCGATCTGTAGCTCTTGACTCTATCAATGCTCCAAGTCCATCTAGCCACTAAAGCTTGGCTACCAATCTGCTCACTAGTTGTGCCTTGGTCCATCAAGGGCACAACACATCGAGACTCCTGTCGAATTGTTCACAACTTCGTTTGTGAACAATTATCAATCTTCTCATTGCTGCTCCTCAGTTACTTAGGGACTTCAAACCACTACGGTCTTCCTGTGCTGCACCGATGAAGGCCAACATAGGGCATGAAGGGCTACCACCTATCGCTACAAGATGTCTATATCCCACAATGAACATAGGCTAGGAGGAATGCCCATCATCTGATGTAGAAGTTCTCCACACACAAGTCTAGGGCTACACAAGTGACAAAACTGCTCCTAGTTGATCAGACCCTTGACCTCTAGCAACCACCGAGGTCCATGAAGTTGGTGCACACCGGGCCCCAACATGGGTACTATCACACTGTCCTCCAACATGCCATAAATGCACAATCCACGTTCACACTTGGCCCACTCTCACGTTGCCCTCCAGCAGACCACGAGTGACCAATACTTGTTGTAGCATCTACCTCTAGCTAGGGCATCCTCACACTTAGGAAATCCTCCTCGTGGCTACCACAAGACTTCTCTAACAGTCCTGTCCTAGGACACCCATTACTTCATTGCGAGATCTGGTCCTAGTTGGGGTTTCTTAACACCCAAGAGAACCCCAACACATGGCTCCCACAGGTTGCATATGAATTTGATCCTATCACCAATCATTACACTGGTTAGGGCTTCTAACCAACACATTAGCCCTCCCTTCTTCGCTTCCGCAGGCTGTACTAAAATGTTCCAACTGTCCAAACTAGGACCAAAAATTTAACACAAAAACATACCTTCTCATGTGTTGGTACCTTGTTGTATTCTACAATCCAGTTAGGGCTTAGCGACAATCCATGTCAGCCCTCTCAACACTTGCTAACAATCATTTCTATCAATGTGGCTTGCCTTCACCCTAGAGTTTCTCCCCTACGTTGATTGTCTCTTAGTTATGTTGTAGGAATTAGGGCATCATTCAATTCTGAGTACACAAAACTCCCAGGCCATTAGGCCTTCTATGACATTCTGATATGTTGCCTTGTTGACTAGACAAACTTGCTAGACAGTTCCTGAACAGTTGAAGCTTGCATGACAAGTTCTATTTTCTGGTTTGAGCGTTGCTAGACATACAATTTGTGCAATCTACAGATTTGTTCTGCATGGCCGGAATAATATCTTCTTTGCAACAGAAAGGCGTGAAATCCATAGTAGGTATTTGATACATACCTTGTCAAAACATGGACTGTCCTTTGCGCCAACGACTCCCTAATATAGTAGCATACACTTCCATTCTATCAGCGTACCAATTTCAGATATCTCCAGTCCTGCTGCCCTCATCAGAATACTTACTAATGATCTAATCATGAATTGCCAAGTGTGTCCACCTTCTGTTGTACAAGGTCCTTTATGACAACAAGTCCAAGTCACGTTGTCACCTTCGCACATCATAAAGATGACAAGCACATGATCCAAACACTGCCCCATAAATCATGGACCCAACACACCTCCACAAGACACTACTGTAATATAGTTTGCACTGTTAGATAGGGCA